>JAWQFJ010001966.1:55000-57500 GCA_034096865.1 Theodoxus fluviatilis | reverse complement strand
AAACTGTCCTTGCTCTCGTCACCCTACACCGATGTCCTGACATGTCTCAGTCTGTAGTCAGCTAGGTTAAATGTGAACTTAGAAACAGCTTAAACGACACTTCACTTTCTGTAACCTCAAGGGGTGTGCCATTAACCTCTCCAAAACGTTTATTTACTATGATAAAATGACCATCTAGAGACCTCGTTTCATGGACTGTTTTGTACTATTTACTATCTGCTTTCATTTTCCCCCAAAAATTTCCCAATTCGCTTACCTCAGTAGGGCCTCTTCATGTTCAGTCTTCAAACGTATCATTTTGTTGTTATTTATAATTATGCTGTCTGCCATGTGTATCATAATGAGTCTACCTTCTTCAATTTAAGCTGTGAAAATAGTGTCTGGCTTTGTGGGGTTCTTGTTTTTGTTTGTTTTGAAGTTTAATGTTTGACAGAGGTAAAGATTATCTTGGACTGTCGCAATGCTCTCTGCGGAAATAAAATTTCAGATCAACCAAAACCTTCGTTTCCATGGCCTATGACCTATAGCCCACACCGCCCTGAGAGTCGTGGTGACCGCCTTACCATGGTGCCTTTCTCTCTGCAGACTGCGCCACCACGGTGACCTGCTTGAATGGCGGCAGGGCTGAGCGTCAGTACAACGGCCAGTGTGGATGCACTTGCGTAAACGGCTACAGCGGCTTCAACTGCGGCACTGCCCGTAGGTGTCCATTTGCATGATGCCGTCTGTCATGTGTGGTATCCATGCCGTCTGTCATGTGTGGTTTCCATGCCGTCTGCCATGTGTGGTTTCCATGCCGTCTTTCTTGTGTGGTTTCCACGCTGTCTGTCTTGTGTGGTTTCCATGATGCCTTTCTTGTGTGGTTTCCATGCCGTCTTTCTTGTGCGGTTTCCATGCCGTCTGTCATGTGTGGTTTCCATGCCGTCTGTCATGTGTGGTTTCCATGCCGTCTGTCATGTGTGGTTTCCACGCTGTCTGTCATGTGTGGTTTCCATGCCGTCTGTCATGTGTGGTTTCCATGCCGTCTGTCTTGTGTGGTTTCCATGCCGTCTGTCATGTGTGGTTTCCACGCTGTCTGTCTTGTGTGGTTTCCATGCCGTCTGTCTTGTGTGGTTTCCACGCTGTCTGTCATGTGTGGTTTCCATGCCGTCTGTCATGTGTAGTTTCCATGCCGTCTGTCTTGTGTGGTTTCCATGCCGTCTGTCATGTGTGGTTTCCACGCTGTCTGTCTTGTGTGGTTTCCATGCCGTCTGTCTTGTGTGGTTTCCACGCTGTCTGTCTTGTGTGGTTTCCATGCCGTCTGTCATGTGTGGTTTCCACGCTGTCTGTCTTGTGTGGTTTACATGCCGTCTGTCTTGTATGGTTTCCATGCCGTCTGTCTTGTGTGGTTTCCATGCCGTCTGTCATGTGTGGTTTCCACGCTGTCTGTCTTGTGTGGTTTCCATCCCGTCTGTCTTGTGTGGTTTCCACGCTGTCTGTCTTGTGTGGTTTCCATGCCGTCTGTCATGTGTGGTTTCCACGCTGTCTGTCTTGTGTGGTTTCCATGCCGTCTGTCTTGTGTGGTTTCCTCGCTGTCTGTCTTGTGTGGTTTCCTCGCTGTCTGTATAGTGTGGTTTCCACGCTGTCTGTATTGTGTGGTTTCCACGCTGTCTGTCTTGTGTGGTTTCCATGCCGTCGGTCTTGTGTGGTTTCCACGCTGTCTGTCATGTGTGGTTTCCATGCCGTTTGTCTTGTGTGGTTTCCACGCTGTCTGTCTTGTGTGGTTTCCATGCCGTCTGTCTTGTGTGGTTTCCATGCCGTCTGTCTTGTGGTTTCCTCGCTGTCTGTCTTGTGTGGTTTCCATGCCGTCTGTCATGTGTGGTTTCCATGGTGCCTGTCTTGTGTGGTTTCCATGATGCATGTTTTGAGTGGTTTCCATGACGCCTGTCATGTGTGGTCTGTCTTAAGAAAGTCACACTATCTGTCTTTTTAAAAGAAATGTTGAGAATGATTTGTCACGTGTGCACACAGAAGTGTGGGGTAAGGGCTGCACTGGTTGTCATACTTCCATCATTAATCATTTCGTCTCGTTAACAGCAAAGCCCCTGAGTGCATGAGGTTACAAGTGTGAGTGTGCATGCTTGCGAGCGCTTGTGTGTGTGTGTGTGTGTGTGTGTGTGTGTGTGTGTGTGTGTGCGTGCGTGCGTGCGTGTGTGTGTGTGTGCGTGTGTGCGAGAGAGAGAGAGAGAGAGAGAGAGAGAGAGAGAGAGAGAGAGAGAGAGAGAGAGAGAGAGAGTGAGTTCGAGCACATAAAATAATGTATGAATACGAGTCTCAAAAGATCAAAGATCGGAATCTACTTAACAATGTCAGTTCACAGGAAGTCTATCGCTCTTGAAGCCTGAAACAAAGTTTCATTGGACTTTCGGTCGTCACTGTCGCACATGTCACCCTGCAAAGATGAACGCATTTGCAACGTAATGTCGTATGTCTCTTCGACAGCGGACCCGTGCCAGGGAGT
>JAWQFJ010001966.1:47500-50000 GCA_034096865.1 Theodoxus fluviatilis | reverse complement strand
CCTCCTCCTTCTCCTCCTACTCCTCTTCATCTTCCTTCCTTCTCCCTCCTCCTCCTCCCTCCTCCCTCCTCCTCCCTCCTCCCTCCTCCTCCTTCCTCCCTCCTCCTCCTCCTCCTCCTCCTCCTCCTCCTCCTCCTCCTCCTCCTCCTCCTCCTCCTCCTCCTCCTCCTCCTCCTCCTCCTCCTCCTTCTCCTCCTCCTCCTCCTCCTTCTCCTCCTCCTCCTCCCTCCTCCTCCTCCTCCTTCTCCGCCTCTTTCTTCCTCCTCCTCTTCCTTCCTCCTCCTCTTCCTTCCTCCTCCCCCTCCTGCCCCCACCTCCTCCTCCCCTATTGATTGTGGGTTGAACGGTTACCGCGATACCACCTTCTGTGGATGTACCTGCCAAAATGGCTACACTGGCGTCTTCTGTCAAAGTAAGACCTTCGCATCTAGCATAAAAAGAACCCACATCCTCTCATATAAAAATGTTTCAATAACACGGAAAAACCTTCAGTTCTGTCACTCGTTGAACAGTTTGTGCGAGAAGATTCGTCAACTTGTGCTTCCACTTCGGTGTTCCTCTTTCAAAAATGTGAATCTTTCTGTGGTTATTTAACAAAACAATTAAGTCCACACCTCACACACAGTCTTACTGGCATATTGCTCCGTGAATTTAATGCATACTGCGTTCTTGCCACACACGTTACTTATGCTGCAGAGTCTTACTGGTGTATTCACCTTGTAAATAATGTACACTATGCACTTACTGTGCACTTGCCTGATAAATTCCACACTGTATAATTTTACTAGTCTACACGCCCCACGAATTCAATAAACTCATCAGTCTTACTAGTATATTTGCCCCATGAATTCCACACACTCTACCATCTTACTAGTATATTTGTCCCCCGAATTCCACACACTCTACTGTCTTACTAGTGCATTTGTCCCCTGAATTCCACACACTCTACCGTCTTACTAGTGTATTTGTCCCCTGAATTCCACACACTCTACAGTCTTACTAGTGTATTCGCCCCCTGAATTCCACACACTCTACAGTCTTACTAGTGTATTTTCCCCCTGAATTCCACACACTCTACCGTCTTACTATTATATTTGTCCCCAGAATTCCACACACTCTACTGTCTTATTAGTGCATTGTCCCCTGAATTCCACACACTCTACTGTCTTATTAGTGCATTTGTCCCCAGAATTCCACACACTCTATTGTCTTATTAGTGCATTTGTCCCCTGAATTCCACACACTCTACTGTCTTATTAGTGTATTTGTCCCCAGAATTCCACACACTCTACTGTCTTATTAGTGCATTTGTCCCCTGAATTCCACACACTCTACTGTCTTATTAGTGCATTTGTCCCCTGAATTCCACACACTCTACAGTCTTACTAGTGTAGTTGTCCCCTGAATTCCACACACTCTACAGTCTTACTAGTGTATTCGCCCCCTGAATTCCACACACTCTACAGTCTTACTAGTGTATTTGTCCCCTGAATTCTACACACTCTACAGTCTTACTAGTGTATTTGTCCCCTGAATTCCACACACTCTACAGTCTTACTAGTGTATTTGTCCCCTGAATTCCACACACTCTACTGTCTTACTAGTATATTTGTCCCCTGAATTCCACACACTCTACAGTAATAATAATAATAATGGGTATTTATATAGCGCTAATTCTCAAGTGAGCTCTAAGCGCTTTACAATCTCGTTCACACATCACAAGCAGACAATCAGATACAAGCAAATCACGTAGGCAATCAACACTAGCAGCAAAATCACATACAATCAAAGCAAGCATACAAACACATAACATTAACAAGCGAGCAGGCAGAATAATCAAACACTGTTGAAGCAAGCAACAACAAAAGAAAAAATAAACAAACAAGCAGGCTAAATAATCCAACACAATCAAGCAGGCATACCAACACAATAAATAAACAAGCAAGCAGACAACCAATCGACAATCTAAACAAGAATGAAATAAGCAAATAAAGAGAACAAACAAGCAAGCAAACACAAACGAGATAAGTGAATCAAAACAAAATATTTACAAAATACAATTACGAGAATATGTACGGGGAGCTGTGAAGTTGAGCGGGTGGGGTCAGTGGGAGGGGGGGGAGGGGGGGGGGGGGCTATTTGGCAGATGTGTATGCAAGAGAGAACAGGTGTGTCTTTAGATCAGCGCGGAAAGAGTCAGACTCGGAAGAGGGATACAGACGAAGATTAGCAGGGAGAGAGTTCCAGACGAGAGGAGCGGAGGCAAAGAAAGAGCGGTCACCAAAAGATGATTTCATTTTACGAGGGACGAGGGTGGTGGTGTTTGCTGAAGAGCGAAGTGTTCTGCGTGGCGTGTAAGTGTCTATGAGGGCTGTGAGGTATGCGGGTCCTGTCTGTGTGAATGCGTTGAAAGATAAGCATGCAATTTTGTAAGTGATACGGTCCTCAACACGGAGCCAGTGTAGTTTCTGAAGGTAGGGGGTGATATGCTCAGATTTGC
>JAWQFJ010001966.1:37500-42500 GCA_034096865.1 Theodoxus fluviatilis | reverse complement strand
TCACTCACTCACTCACTCACTCACTCACTCACTCACTCACTCACTCACTCACTCACTCACTCACTCACTCACTCACTCACTCACTCACTCATTCACTCACTCACTCACTCAATCACTCACTCACTCACTCACTCACTCACTCACTCACTCACTCACTCACTCACTCACTCACTCACTCACTCACTCACTCACTCACTCACCCACCCACTCACTCATCCACTCACTCACTCACTCACCCACTCACCCACTCACTCACTCACTCACTCACCCACTCACTCACTCACCCACTCACCCGCTCACTCGCTCACTCACCGACTCACCAACTCACCCACTCACCCACTCACCCACTCACCCACCCGCCCACCCACCTACCCACCCACCCACCCACTTACCCACTTACTCACTAATTAACCAACTTGTGGATGGGGGAAGGGGCAAAGTTGGCGACTAGAATTTGACCAAAATTGGTAGGCCTTCATGGATATTTACAGTTGCGGCATAGCATCTTATCATTAGTGTGACTGCAAATCCTCTCTCTCTCTCTCTCTCTCTCTCTCTCTCTCTCTCTCTCTCTCTCTCTCTCCCTCTCTCCCCCTCTCTCTCTCCCACCCCCCACCCTCCCTCCCTCTCTCGCAAACCACCGAGACATACACAGACTGACTGAGTCACATCCCTGTGTCTCATTGCAGACCCCTGCCAGACGCTTCCCCGAAACATCAACAAGTACCCCCATTCCCGTGACTGCCAGTCCTTCTGGCAGTGCAACAACAACCGTCGCACCACCAGCCAGGGCTGCTGCGAGCCTGGCTACGGCTTCAACGCCAGCATTGGCGAGTGCGTGCCTGACCCCACCTGTCCCCGCACCTGCAAGGGCGGTGGCCCCGAAATGCTGAAGTGCAACGAAAGTGAGTCCACGGCCGATGCATTGCTGAGTTGTAGGCGTTGTAAGGCATTGTCTGTGATTACAATGCAAGGTGCAAGAGTAGGTTTTCCAGCCCATGCATTGCTGAGTTAATTGTAGGTATTTGGAGGCCGTTGTTGGTGCCAACAATCCAAGGTACAACGAATGCATGTCCCATTGCTTAGTTGTAGGTGTCGAAGAAGGGCGGGCTTTGTGACAACGCCGGGTGAAAGAATAGAGTTAGTTGTTGTGGTCATTGGTGACAGCAACGCCGGGTGAAAGAATAGAGTTAGTTGTTGGGGTCATTGGTGACAGCAACGCCGGGTGAAAGAATAGAGTTAGTTGTTGTTGTCATTGGTGACAGCAACGCCGGGTAAAAGAATAGAGTTAGTTGTTGTGGTCATTGGTGACAGCAACGCCGGGTGAAAGAATAGAGTTAGTTGTTGTGGTCATTGGTGACAGCAACGCGAGGTACAATGAATATGACTTTCAGTACTTACAGTTATCGGGGTGTTAGGGCGTTGTAGGTGAAGCAATGCAAAGTACGACGAATATGACTCACATTACTTACAGTTATCGGAGTGTTAGGGCGTTGTAGGTGAAGCAATGCAAAGTACGACGAATATGACTCACATTACTTACAGTTATCGGAGTGTTAGGGCGTTGTAGGTGACAGCAATGCAAGGTACAACGAATGACTTACAGTACTTACAGTAGCAGGATTTGTAGGGCGTTGTTGGTAACTATAGGTTGCAGGGCTGTCGGGATCTGCTTGTTTTTGTCGTTCAATTCAAATGAGTACTTTTGTATCGGCAAGCGTTACCTGTAACGTTCCACTGATCAAGGCTGTCGTTACCCAGTTTAGACCCAACCAGCACCCCGTGTACCAGCACCCTGTGTACCAGCACCCTGTGTACCAGCAAGCGTGTTGGGATCGTTCTTTGCTTTGACGTTGTATGGCTCTAGGGATGTTTCATACCTAGTGGTATGTGTCCTCTGTGTGTGTGTGTGTGTGTGTGTGTGTGTGTTTTAGTTTTGAGCGTGCATGCGTGTATTAGTGCGTGCGCATGCATAAGTGTGTCCATATGTGTACGTGTGTATTACAGGCTGAGTGTGTGTGTGTGTGTATGTGTGTGTGTGTGTGTGTGTGTGTGTGTGTACAGCTTTCTGTGTCCGTGTGCCACAGACCGTGCTGCTGAGCCCGGCCAGTGCCCCCTGGAGGGCCACCCTAGCAACAGGACCAAGTACCGCTACAAGACCAGTGGCGGCGTCAACTTCCCCTACATGGACTGCCCCTCCAACTTCGTCTTCAGCGACAACTACGCCACCAGGAAGTTCTGCGGCTGCGGACCTGACCCCATGGGTAAGCTCGTCCAGCACGCGTCTTCCACAGCGCGCAGCCGTCTCTCTCTCCTCCTGCTTCTGGTCACGTGCCCTCCCTCTATGTTGAGCCAAAGACCATACTTTGGTTGAGCCTCCACCCCCTCTCAATGCTCCTGCTGACATCTGGCTGGTGCCTGTGCCTGTCTATTGGGTTGTCCGCCCCCTCCCCTTCTCTGTCTGCCTGTGTGTCTGCCTGTGTGTCTGTCTGTCTGTGTCTCCACTCCCCCCACCCCCTATCCCCCACCCCTCTCTTCTTTTCACATCTGTACGCCTCCTTCTGTAAATCGTTTCCTTTTATGATTTTTTTTTCTCGTTGTATTTCCGTGGACTTGTGCTTCACATATTCGTTTGTTAAATCAACTACCTCGTCATCACATCTGCCTTTTTTCTTCTGAATTCTCTACATCCCCCTCTCTACCTACCCACTTCTGTTCCGCCATGCCTTAGACACCTCTGTGAGGGTGTGTACGTGAGTTGTCATCTACCTCTCCATGTCCAAGCCTTGGACACCCGTGTGTGTGCGTGGCTTCTCTTCTCTATTCACCTTTCCTCCTTCAAGCCCTTCATCTACATCCGCCTTTGTATGCGTGACTGTCACCTACATCCACCTGTGTATGCGTGACTGTCATCTACATCCGCCTTTGTATGCGTGACTGTCATCTACATCCACCTTTGTATGCGTGACTGTCATCTACATCCGCCTTTGTATGCGTGACTGTCATCTACATCCGCCTTTGTATGCGTGACTGTCATCTACATCCGCCTTTGTATGCGTGACTGTCATCTACATCCACCTTTGTATGCGTGACTGTCATCTACATCCACCTTTGTATGCGTGACTGTCATCTACATCCGCCTTTGTATGCGTGACTGTCATATACATCCGCCTTTGCATGCGTGACTGTCACCTGCATCCACCTGTGTATGCGTGACTGTCATCTACATCCACCTTTATATGCGTGACTGTCATCTACATTCACCTGTGTATACGTGACTGTCACCTACATCCACCTTTGTATGCGTGACTGTCATCTACATTCACCTTTGTATGCGTGACTGTCACCTGCATCCACCTGTGTATGCGTGACTGTCCCCTGCATCCACCTTTGTATGCGTGACTGTCACCTACATCCACCTGTGTATGCGTGACTGTCATCTACATCCAACTTTGTATGCGTGACTGTCATCTGCATTCACCTGTGAATGCGTGACTGTCACCCTCATCCACCTTTGTATGCGTGACTGTCACCTACATCCACCTGTGTATGCGTGACTGTCATCTACATCCACCTTTGTATGCGTGACTGTCATCTGCATTCACCTGTGTATGCGTGACTGTCACCTGCATCCACCTTTGCATGCGTGACTGTCACCTGCATCCACCTTTGCATGCGTGACTGTCACCTGCATCCACCTGTGTATGCGTGACTGTCCCCTGCATCCACCTTTGCATGCGTGACTGTCACCTGCATCCACCTTTGCATGCGTGACTGTCCCCTGCATCCACCTGTGTATGCGTGACTGTCACTTACATCCACCTCTCCATTTCCAAGCCTTAGACGCCTGCACGTGTGCGTGGCTTCTCCTCTGTATGCACCTTTCTTCCTTCAAGTTCTACGGACACCTTTGTGTCGTTGTCAGGACGGGACGGGCTGTGCCAGGTGGACACGGTGGTGACCTTTGACACGGCCCTGCAGGGTGTGGGCATCAAGCAGGGCGTGCCTGGCGGCATGGGAGCTGGCGTGGGAGAGTTCCGCGGCGGCAGTTCCTACACCGTGCAGCGCTTTGCCGACTCGGGCTTCCACTACCCGCTCCACATCAAGACGCGCGCCAAGCCTGAAAACCTGCAGCCCGGGCGCGAGTACGCCGTCATCTCCAACGGCGACTGCAACAAGACAGCCTCCATGAGCATATCCATGACCACCAGCAACGTGAGTGGCGCGGTGCAGTTGCAACGTTGTGTTAGTGTTTGTGTGTGTGGTAGTGGTAGTGTGTTTTAGTGGTAGTGTTTGTGTGTGTGGTAGTGGTAGTGTGTTTTAGTGGTAGTGTTTGTGTGTGTGGTAGTGGTAGTGTGTTTTAGTGGTAGTGTTTGAGTTAGAGTAAGAGGTAGCGGTAGTGGTAGTGTGTGTTAGGGGTAGTAGTATTGTAGTAGTGTAAGTATGTTTGTAGTAGAGATAGTAGAGGTAGTAGTAGTGTTAGTGGTAGTCTTAGTATAAGTGATGGTGGTATATAGTGTGTATTTGTGGTAGTGGTAGTGGTAGTGTGATTATGGTAGTGGTAGTGTGCGTTAGTGGTAGTGTGTATAATTATGTGCGTGCCTACGTGTGTGTGTGTAGGCGTGGTGGTGACTTGGGTGTGTGAGTAGAGGTGGTGACTGGGGGGGGGGGGGGGGGGGGGGTGAGTAGGGGTGGTGACTGGAGGGGTGTGTGAGTAGAGGTGGTGACTTGGGTGTGTGAGTAGGGGTGGTGACTGGGGGGGGGGGGGGTGAGTAGAGGTGGTGACTTGGGTGTGTGAGTAGAGGTGGTGACTTGGGTGTGGGAGTAGGGGTGGTGACTGGGGGGTGAGTAGGGGTGGTGACTGGGGGGTGGGGTGAGTAGGGGTGGTGACTGGATGGGTGGGTGAGTAGGGGTGGTGACTGGGTGGGTGAGTAGGGGTGGTGACTGGGTGGGGGGGGGGTTGAGTAGGGGTGGTGACTGGGGGGTGGGGTGCGTAGGGG
>JAWQFJ010001966.1:27500-35000 GCA_034096865.1 Theodoxus fluviatilis | reverse complement strand
CTCACTCCTAGACCTTTCCCAACTCCCCCGTCCTCATGCTCACTCCTAGACCTTTCCCAACTCCCTCGTCCTCGTGCTCACTCCTAGACCTTTCCCAACTCCCTCGTCCTCGTGCTCACTCCTAGACCTTTCCCAACTCCCTCGTCCTTGTGCTCACTCCTAGACCTTTCCCAACTCCCTCGTCCTCGTGCTCACTCCTAGACCTTTCCCAACTCCCTCGTCCTCGTGCTCACTCCTAGACCTTTCCCAACTCCCCCGTCCTCATGCTCACTCCTAGACCTTTCCCAACTCCCTCGTCCTCGTGCTCACTCCTAGACCTTTCCCAACTCCCTCGTCCTTGTGCTTACTCTTAGACCTTTCCCAACTCTCCCGTCCTCGTGCTCACTCCTAGACCTTTCCCAACTCCCTCGTCCTCGTGCTCACTCCTAGACCTTTCCCAACTCCCTCGTCCTCGTGCTCACTCTTAGACCTTTCCCAACTCCCTCGTCCTCGTGCTCACTCCTAGACCTTTCCCAACTCCCTCGTCCTCGTGCTCACTCCTAGACCTTTCCCAACTCCCTCGTCCTCGTGCTCACTCTTAGACCTTTCCCAACTCCCTCGTCCTCACTCCTAAACCTTTCCCAACTCCCTCGTCCTCGTGCTCACTCCTAGACCTTTCCCAACTCCCTCGTCCTCGTGCTCACTCTTAGACCTTTCCCAACACCCTCGTCCTCATGCTCACTCCTAGACCTTTCCCAACTCCCTCGACCTTGTGCTCACTCCTAGACCTTTCCCAACTCCCTCGTCCTTGTGCTCACTCCTAGACCTTTCCCAACTCCCTCGTCCTCGTGCTCACTCCTAGACCTTTCCCAACTCCCTCGTCCTCGTGCTCACTCCTAGACCTTTCCCAACTCTCCCGTTCTCGTGCTCACTCCTAGACCTTTCCCAACTCCCTCGTCCTCGTGCTCACTCCTAGACCTTTCCCAACTCCCCCGTCCTCGTGCTCACTCCTAGACCTTTCCCAACTCCCTCGTCCTCGTGCTCACTCCTAGACCTTTCCCAACTCCCTCGTCCTCGTGCTCACTCTTAGACCTTTCCCAACTCCCTCGTCCTTGTGCTCACTCCTAGACCTTTCCCAACTCCCTCGTCCTCGTGCTCACTCCTAGACCTTTCCCAACTCCCCCGTCCTCATGCTCACTCCTAGACCTTTCCCAACTCCCTCGTCCTCGTGCTCACTCCTAGACCTTTCCCAACTCCCCCGTCCTCATGCTCACTCCTAGACCTTTCCCAACTCCCTCGTCCTCGTGCTCACTCTTAGACCTTTCCCAACTCCCTCGTCCTCGTGCTCACTCCTAGACCGCCTTATCACTTGTATGTAATTTACATTTCTGCTTTATTCTAGCTCCCATCGAGTCTCGAAAGTGCGGTATACAGATAGGAAAGGGCACTGGACTGGAGGCCTTCCAGGGATACATCGACCAGGTACTCTCTCTCTCTCTCTCTCACACACACACACACTCTCTCTCACTCTGTCTCTCTCTCACTCTGTCTCTCTCTCTATCACTGTCTCTCTCTCTCTCTCTGTCACTCTGTCTCTCTGTCTGTCTCCCTCCCTCCCCTCCCTCTCTCTCCCCCTGTCTCTTTGAGGCTTCGTTTGTCCACCTACCCCAAAACACACACGCACGCACGCACGCGCGCGCGCACACACGCACACACACACACACATACACACACTCACGTAAGAACACTCGTAATCTCGCTTATGTTGTTGGTCTCGTAAGTAGTTCTCTAGCATGTTTTCTCGTCTCGATTCTTGGATCAAAACACGAGGCTTCCATCACGCATTTCTTGATGCGATGTTGTGTCATTTCAGACCGAGTTCTGGACTTGCACGCCCGAGAGCTTGGGTTAGGGAAGGACGCCTGCCACAACGCTCGCTTTCGTCGTAGCTAGGTCTGCCTCTCCCACTGCATCCACTTTCCTGTGTAACGCGCCACCCTTCAAGCTAAGCGTCTCTCGCTCTATTTCTCTGACAAACCATGTACATTTCGAGTGTAGGCAACCATAAACAGTCGTCCATTTCTGCATTTCGCATCTGTCTTGGAGCGACAGCACCGACGTTGCACGAGAGGAGCCAGTCCCGAAACCCGATTTAGTGCCAAAGACTTCTTCTGTCAACGTCTTTCGGAGGAAGAACAACGGGGCGTCACCTGCCACGCGGACTGCTGAAGCTGCTGCCGCCCCCGAATGGCGACAGTTCCTCTGTGCCTCTTCAGACAGCTTCCGGCCTTCCATCAGGCACCACTTGAACTGACACTGTCCGTTGAGAGGAATGGATGCTCAATAAATCCGGTGCAGGTTGATCCTGCTGATCATGTGTTCGCCGCTTTGAATAAAGCAAATTCAAGAACGTACTGTGCTGTGGTGTTTCTGTGTTGCTTTCTGCTGTTCCCAGGGCTGCCCACTTCAGCTTCTTCCTTGTACTGAGCACAGTCAGTCTCTGGACATCAAGATTCATCCTTTCATTTTCACGAGGATGAAGAGAGTGACCCTATAAACTGGTTAGATTATGTCTGTTTGATCCTTTAGAGACAAGTAGTAATACTTGCAGAACGAAGGAAAATTATTTTTCAATCACATGATCACTGGACCATACCATCTTTCCATCATACTTTGTAACAGATATCTGGTAGCCTTGACAAGAAATGGATACAGACTATTCATTGTTACCGACAAGTTCGTCTCAGCTTTAGCAGGTACTAAGCTCCACTGCAGAAAGCTTTGGAGGTGGGTCTGTGAATGCAAGCACACAGTACACAAGGGCCATCTCTAGATCCACTACATGTAAAGACTTGTTGTTCTGGCACCCTGGAGGCCTGCGACAAGTAGTTGTGTTAATGTGCAGATATGTTTGTGTGTACAAATATTTTGTTAGTATCCTACCACCAAAACATCACCTTCATTCAGTCAAATCAAACAGACACCATCAAGCAATTCTACGTTTTAATATAAACAATAATTAAAAAATCATACACATGTACAAAAAATAGGGCCAAAGCCACCATACATCTGCTACAGTAATTCCGTAAACCATGATAATTATTTTCTGGTCTTGTGCAGCTTGTGATATGTTCGCCCTGACATAAGACTTATTTGACAAGCAGGAAAGCTGTATCCATACGATTATGAAGCTACCCTGACATAATGTACAAATTGCTGAAAACATTTTCGAGGCCTACAAAATGGGGCAACACATGAAGAAGGCTCCAACACATGTCGTTCCCAAATCAAGTACAACCATCTGAAAACCCAAGACATGAGGGTTCCTCCCTTCCGCTCAGAGAAACAACAGCTTGACCAGTGGGGGCATCAAAAGAAGGCAGTTTCATAGGGGTTGACTTCGAACATGACTCCTAACAGTTATGACTAGAGTGTGCACAAGTCTGCATTTACAACTACTGACACTTGATCACAAGTCTATCACCAGCTTACACCGCGGGGGTTCACTTGCTGCCCTCGCCTTCATAGAGGTCAAATATATCCATAAGCATCTCCTGCAATATGGGAAGTTTTTCCTCCCATATAATGTCTTCGATGAGCAACTGAGAGACAAAATCATATCACAAATCTATATTAATTAAACTTAAAGGACACTTGGTAAACTTTATTGAATGATTTTGCACATGAAAGTTACTTGTCTGAATGAGTTGTGATGGATGTCGGGAGTCTTCAAGCTTTATTCCTCACTTTTCCAGCATGGATTATCTTTCCTTTGACAATGGTCAAATCCAAAGAGACACAGTTCATTTCTAGCACTAAGGGAAGCAACGAGTATCCTAGTTTTGCTTCAGCATACTGTATATAGACAATGTGAGCACCTACTTCCAGCCAGTTTTGAAAAAAACAACATGTACATACATGTATGTATATACAACATCACACATGGTCATCAACAACAGGAGCCTTTCTACAGCAACTTTGAGATTAACACAGTCCTTGGTTTAAAAGAAATCTGAAGGTAAAGGAAAGGTTTTATTCAGCAACTCATCACCCAAGCAGCTTTAACTTCACCCCCTGATGTGGGGCCTCTTGATCAATCCTTCACTTCCACATCTCATGTCTGGGAACAAAGAAACTGGAAGTTATCTACCCTTTTCAGGCAGCAGAACCATTCTCTATGCTCTCATTACAACCAAATTTCAGCTGCATTTATCTCCAATTCAAAAAGCCCCTGGCCGAGCTACTGGAGCAGGCCCCAAAAGCCCAGTGGCCAGGTCTTACTGATAAGGGGGCATTGAGCGGCTCTGGCTATAAGTTACACTTCAGCTTTTAAACATCCTCATGAGTCCTTATTAAATGACACAACTTGAAGAAATACATAGAACACAGCCACAAACACAATATTCTGGTAAAGCACTCCTCCTTTTAAATGGGGGTGTAAAGGCTTTTGCAAAGGGAGGCAACTGTGGCTGATGGACATGCACAGAGAGGAAGTGGGCGGGGAGGTCCATCATTTTCTACAAAGACAACTGGTGCTAGGGATGAGGCCACACATCAAGGGCAGATGTGCCGAGCCTACGGCAATGAGGGCTGACTCCCAAAAAGCAAGGACTGCCAAGAGAACTCTGATGTCCTGAGCCCAGATTTGATCATGGACATTTCCACTGCACCTTTCTGACCAGATGGGTACAGGCACACATTCACTGCCCCTCATGTCCGATGAGTTCCTTTTGCCTTGCATCTCAAATGTTTGTCCCCTCATGACAGTGTTTCCTCATTGTACATCATGTCTCATCCACAGAAAACATTTTCACACAGCAGCTAGTATGTGGCTTAATGTGGATGGTATCACATAGATGAAGATACTGCTTCAAATTGCTTTATGGGGATATACTGCAGGAAGGCACATCATGCTATCTGAGGACACCGAATGCTACTTGGGCTGTTCTTCAAGCAAGCCATCGAAAGTTACAAAAGATCTAAGGCAATTAATTCCTGCAAAATCCTGCTGTTACTTGCTACATTATACTATCAAATTCACCAAAATAAATAAAACAAGATAAAATTAAATAAAATGAAAGAATAAAACAAAATAAAATTAAATGAACTTGAATAAAACAAATACAATAAAAATAAAACAAAATTAATGAAGTAGAATAAAAAGGTTAAAAAAATGAAAATCTTATTTAAAAAGTTGAAATTAAGCATCCTCAAAATAGAATGGAAAAAAATACATGTATCTAACTTGAAAAAGTCTGTAGAAGAGATGATCTAACAGCAGTTATCATGTTATTGGCAGTTCCACTGTACCAAGCAACTCACGCTGCACTGGTTCATTCCACAGCAAACAGGATGGACTGCCTCATGATATCAATGCCCAACTTTCCACGGAAAAAGCTTTGGATCCCCTTTGCATCGGACACCAGACAACCAACATTATGCTGCTGTTTTTTCCTGAGCTCAGTGGTATGCAATACTCTTCACAAATAAAAGGTCCAAATAATTTTAAGTAAGTGGAGATAATATTTCTCACTTGGACTAAATTCCATTCCAACAACCAAACAACAAATCTAAGAAAATGGTCTTCAAATGATTTTATGCTCCAGCTGAATTTTTCAAGGGCACAAAGTTGGAATGACTCAGTTTGCATCATTACACATCAAGATCAGAACTTGCTGATCATGAATCACATATAGCTTATAACTTCATCACAATGAACGAGCTCACACTCACAACACAACAACGATAGACAAAGGGATTTCTAGATCAAGGCAGTTATAAAATGGTGTATCATCATAAAACTATACACACAGGTACACTATTTGCCATGTACAAAAATATAAGAAAATCTGCTCAAACTATGAAAAATTGTTATCTACACAAGCAAAAATGTATCATGGGTGGTTATCGGTCAGCTGTTACTGAAATTTGCACTGAAAAACACATATATATGTACAACATGGATGGATAATAATGAGAATCTCAATGCCAGCGAAGGTGGGGAGCCATTCTATTGGGAAATGGCATTGTTTATGCACTCTGAATCACAAGCACAGTGAAAGGCCATTACAAAAGCATGGGGACGGGATCAAATGCATGTAAAGGTGCACAATGAGTCACTCTTTCATTCCAGAATATGGAGTTGAAAGAACACAGTTACTTAAAATTTTTCTAGGTACAGTAATCTTCAGAATGGATGGATGTGAGGATACAACAACAGACTAAAAACGACTACCCTTAATCCCAGTCTGTGAGAAAACAGTTTGTCCAAAGGAGACAGCCTCACTCCAATATGCAGAAAGACTCTTCAAGCACTGAAAAGGGACAGATCACACTTGGTCATCGCTGCAGTGCTTCCTTGTTGCAACCAGACAAACAACCAAAGGCGCATTCCCTAAGCCACTCACTCACTCACTCACTCACTAGCAAAGCTAGTCAAAGGCAATTAAAGGCAATCATCCTGTTTCTTAGGGAGTGATCGCTAATCAACGCAATGTCCAATCAGTCTATTCTTGAATTGAGATAATCTGGAAAACGCAGCACTGGTTGCTTTTTGTTGCTCTCTTCAAACTGACTTCCATCAGCTAGCACAAGTCTGCTTGCTAGTGAGATGACTGCATTTGGTTGCTCTCTTCAAACTGACTTCCATCAGCTAGCACAAGTCTGCTTGCTAGTGAGATGACTGCATTTGGTTGCTCTCTTCAAACTGACTTCCATCAGCTAGCACAAGTCTGCTTGCTAGTGAGATGACTGCATTTGGTTGCTGCTAGGGAATGCACCTCAGGTGACACTGCAATAAGCAGACCGTCACATGTGGCTGAGTACAGGAAGCCTTTCTGGACGGAGAGGGGACACAAAAACCTACATGAGACTCCTGCAGCTACCATGCTGTAACTGAGGAAAGGCCAGTGTCTATCTCTCTATCTGCCACTCTGCCAACTAAAAGCTCCATCTACACATATTCATTAACGAATTAATCTCTGCATGCCTAATCAGACACTAAATATCAAGTGGAAAACAAACATCCACAATACTCATGTTGAGAATACTCTGTTGCAAGGTATGTGCTACCAAACCAAAACTGTAACATAAATGCAACTCTGAATTTTCTTCCATCACAACTTTTTGCATAGAAAATCACACAAAAATCACTTCAGAGTAGACAAACATAACTGGCAAATTAAAAAGGCAAAAAAAAATTATAAACTGTACATGAAAATGGCTAAAATCAATTCTGAGTCTAGATTTACAAAGGGCTGCCAAATTAAAGTATGGTGATAGCAAAATGCTGGCTTAGTTACAGTTAGTAGAAACCATTTAAAATAGTTTTTTTTTTACTGTACAATTTGCACAATTCAAAATCTACACAATTGTCAGAGACAACTTTTTCAAGGCCCCACCCTAGCAATACGTCTACATTAATTCAAATCAGAAATAAGCCATCTAAAACATGTGTTGCTAGGTGTGTAGACATTTCAAGAGAGAGAGAGAGAGAGAGAGAGAGAGAGAGAGAGAGAGAGA
>JAWQFJ010001966.1:0-22500 GCA_034096865.1 Theodoxus fluviatilis | reverse complement strand
CATTCAGCATGCTGCTTTTATCCCACAGGTCGAAGACCACAATCACCACTGCACACACAGACCAAGACACATTCAGCATGCTGCCTTCATCCCACAGGTCGAAGACCACAATCACCACTGCACACACAGACCAAGACACATGTATGTATGTATGTATGTATTTTCATTTTTTTACTGCGCCATTATCACGATAAACATGCTTATGGCGCGACAAGACGAAATAAACAAGAAGGGCAAAGCCCATACGACTCACATGCTTGACCTTGACCTTTACATGACCTTGACCTTTACATGACATTGTCCTTCAAGGTCAAGGTCAAACAACTAAACCTAGCAATGACATCATACACTAAGAACTGCTTTACACATTTTTCCTACCAAAATACATGTGACCTCATCCAAGGTCACGCAACACAAAGCTGTTAATTCTAGACATAGGAAGCACAATGGTGCTTATTGGCACCTTCTACCATGAGATATGGTCACTTTTAGTGGTTCACTACCCCATTTTGGTCACATTTCATAAGGGTCAAAGTGACCTTGACCTTGATGATATGTGACCAAATGTGTCTCACGATGAAAGTATAACATGTGTACTACAACTTTATGAAGTTTGGAAGAGTTATCTTCCATAGTTCAGGGTCAAGGTCACTTCAAAATATGTATACAATCCAACTTTAAAGAGCTCCTGTGACCTTGACCTTGAAGCAAGATCAAGTCACTGTGTATGTTTTTGTACGCCTTGTCATCCTACACTATCATGCCAAATTGGGTGTTGATAGACTTAATAGTCTCCGAGAAAAATCCAACGTTAAAGTTTTTTACGGATTAAAGGACGCCCGGACGCCCGGTCTGCCCGGACGCCCGGACGGATGCCTGGACGCCCGGACGGATAACACAGGTGACCTATTATGAAAGTATAACATGTGTACTACAGTGTTATGAAGTTTGGAAAAGTTATCTTTCATAGTTCAGGGTCAAGGTCACTTCAAAATATGTATACAATCCAACTTTAAAGAGCTCCTGTGACCTTGACCTTGAAGCAAGGTCAATCAAACTGGTATCAAAAGATAGGGATTACTTTGCCCTATACACCATATATAGGTCAGGTATCCAATCTCAAAAACTTCAGAGAAAATTGGGAAAATGTGAAAAATGGCTGTTTTTTAGACAACATTTATGGCCCCTGCGACCTTGACCTTGAAGCAAGGTCAAGTCACTATGTATGTTTTTTGAGGCCTTGTCATCATACACCATCATGCCAAATTGGGTGTTGATAGACTTAATAGTCTCCGAGAAAAATCCAACGTTAAAGTTTTTCACGGACGCCCGGACGCCCGGACGCCCGGACGGACGACACGGGTGAGTACATAGACTCACTTTTGCTTCGCATGTGAGTCAAAAAGTTTTGAGGCCAGTTTTAAATGCGGCCAAGGATGGACTAACCCTCAGACCCTCAGGAAGTTGGTTCCAGAGTCTCGGTCCAACAACGCTGAAGGAGCGGTCACCGAAGCTCCGTAACCTTGTTTGTGGGACAATCAATAGTCTTCTTTTTGAGGAACGGAGATTCCTTGTGGGGTTGTGAGGTCTAAGGAGTTCTCCGAGGTAGGTTGGGGCTTCACCAGTTTCACACTTAAACACGATGGAGAGGGTCTTAAATTCCACCCGTTGGCGAACTGGAAGCCAATGAAGGTCACTGAGAACAGGGGTTATGCGAGCCCACCTCGGCAGTCGCTTCACTACCCTAGCTGCAGAATTCTGAAGACGCTGAAGTTTCTGCAATTGACCGTTGGTTGCAGCAGTCAGCAGACTGTTGCAGTAATCAAGATGGGACAACACAAGAGTCACCACCAGGGCTGCTGCAGTCTTTTCAGTCAGACAATCCCTGATACTCCAAATGCGGTGTAGGTGCATGTAGCCTGAGGAGATGATTTTACGAATTTGGGGGTCTGGTGACAAGTTTTGATCTAACATGACCCCGAGATATTTCGCACTTGCGGCAAATGCTATGTTCGCCCCCGCTATGTTAATATGTGTTTCTCTGATCAATTGCCTGCTTTTTTCCCTACCAATGAGAATCACTTCAGTCTTGTCTTCATTGAGTTTGAGGTGATTGGCCGACATCCATTCCTTGATGTCACTACAGCAGTTTTGCATTGTGGACTTGTTCACCGCGAAGGCTTCATGATCTGGTTTGGAAGCCATGTAGATCATAGTGTCGTCGGCGAATAGATGGTGAGGGATGCCGTGTTGGTCGATGCGCTCGCTCAGGGGTTGCGTGTAAATTGAATACAGGAGAGGTCCCAAGATTGATCCCTGCGGTACTCCACAAGTGAGAGAAAGGTCTTTTGATGATGACTCCCCTATCTTCACCTTTTGTGATCTCCCCGTCAAGTAGCTCGCGAACCAGTTTAGGGCGGTGGATGATATGCCAAAGCTCCTCAATCTGGCTATGAGTGTGTCGTGGTCAATGGTGTCGAAAGCCGCTGAAAGGTCGAGTAGCACTACAAGGACTACCTCATCGCGATCGACTGCATGGAGTAAGTCATTCAGGACTCGCAAGAGTGCAGTTTCAGTGCTGTGGTGTGCCCTATATGCTGACTGAAACCTGGGAAGCAGATTGTGCGAGCTTAAAAACTCTATGAGGCGAATAGACACTGCTTTCTCAACAACCTTGGAGAGAAAGCTCAGGTTGGAAACCGGTCGATAGTTGGCGAGGTTATTAGGATCAGCGCCTGCTTTCTTGAGGAGGGGTTTCACCAATGCCTTTTTGAGGCTCATGGGAAACTGTCCGTGTCTCAAGGAATGGTTGACGATGTCCGTTATTACAGGTAGAAGGACATCAAGGCAAGTGAGAAGCAGTTTGGTGGGGATTGGGTCGAGTTCGCATGTGGTTGGTTTCATTTTGACTATGATTTTTCGTAGTTCGTCTGGTGAGAAAAGTTTCAACTCAGTCAAGAAATGATGGTGTGGACGTGACTGAGATGTGGTGCCAGATGAGCTCATTGGGATTGACTTCTTAATTGTGTCAATTTTTTCTTTGAAAAAAAGACCAAACTCATTCGCCTTTTCATTATGTGACTGTCCTGATTGCACATAGGAGTCATTCGTCTTCCCTAGAAGACCTGACAGCAAGTGAGACATGGCCCTGGGGTTCCCGGATCGTTCTTGGATTTTCTGATGAAAGTAACCGGCTTTTGCTTGACGTATGGCTTTTTTGAGTTTATTTTTCTCTGCTACATACAACTGCTTGTGCACAGTTAGATTGTACTTCCGCCAGCGACGCTCTGCTATTCTTTTGTTTACTTTGGCGAGGTAGACTTCCTCGTTGTACCATGGGCACAACGGTCTTGCAGAAACACGTTTTGTCAACTCTGGGGCGTGCTTGTCCAGGATGTTTCGCAAAGATGACTCAAAGAGTTCAACATGAGCTGACACATCAACTGGGACCGCAGACTGTAAGCCAAGTGCGCCAAAGTCAGCTTGCAGAGCCACAAGATCAATCCTTTTCAGGTTTCTACTCTTTACAACGGCTTTTGCCTCTCGGTTGATGCTCAATGAGAGGTCAAAGTAAACCACGTGATGGTCAGAAAGCGCCTTGTCAAGCACATGGCACTTGCGGACTATGCTCTTGTCGACCTTATCTACAACCCAGTCAAGGGTGTGGCCTGATTTGTGAGTCGCTCCATTGACATTCAGCATGCTGCCTTCATCCCACAGGTCATAGACCACAATCACCACTGCAAACACAGACCAAGACACATTCAGCATGCTGCTTTCATCCCACAGGTCAAAGACCACAATCACCACTGCACACACAGACCAAGACACATTCAGCATGCTGCCTTCATCCCACAGGTCGAAGACCACAATCACCACTGCACACACAGACCAAGACACATTCAGCATGCTGCTTTCATCCCACAGGTCGAAGACCACAATCACCACTGCACACACAGACCAAGACACATTCAGCATGCTGCCTTCATCCCACAGGTCATAGACCACAATCACCACTGCACACACAGTCCAAGACACATTCAGCATGCTGCCTTCATCCCACAGGTCGAAGACCACAATCACCACTGCACACACAGACCAAGACACATTCAGCATGCTGCCTTTATCCCACAGGTCGAAGACTACATGACCACTGCACACACAGACCAAGACACATTCAGCATGCTGCCTTCATCCCACAGGTCGAAGACCACAATCACCACTGCACACACAGACCAAGACACATTCAGCATGCTGCCTTCATCCCACAGGTCATAGACCACAATCACCACTGCACACACAGACCAAGACACATTCAGCATGCTGATTTCATCCCACAGGTCATAGACCACAATCACCACTGCACACACAGTCCAATACACATTCAGCATGCTGATTTCATCCCACAGGTCATAGACTACATGACCACTGCAAACACAGACCAAGACACATTCAGCATGCTGCCTTCATCCCACAGGTCATAGACTACATGACCACTGCAAACACAGACCAAGACACATTCAGCATGCTGCCTTCATCCCACAGGTCGAAGACTACATGACCACTGCACACACAGACCAATACAAAACTAGAGTCAGGGCAATTCCAAGATAAAAGCAGTGGAGTACTGGAGCTAGGTACAATTTCCAGATTGTTCAAAGATGTGATGCCCACTGGAAATGCAGAAGATACTTGTAGACCGACGGTGATACTCTACTTAACTCAGTTGGATGCCTCCCAATAGCACATTTGTGCTTTATAGAATAATTGAGTACAAATCCAGATGATGCATGGATTTCTATGGCCTGTCATCCTTTGTAGGCTATCAGGGCCATTGATCATGAAAAACCATTAGATTAGTATAGGTTAAAATAAAAGAAAGTCAAGTGATGATTTTCCCAATAATTTGCCTCATATGAAACACACAAGGAGACATGGTGGGTCAATTCTTATCCCCAACCCACTTGGGAAACAAAACCAAGTAAACCACAGCTTGTATGGCCTGCAAAACATTACTGGTCAAAGCAAAGAAGGCACTGGTCTTTTGTAGCTCTTTACCTCTCACATCTGGGCATCAAGCTGCTTTACACAAGGCATGGACATAAAAATCTGCTTTAGGTTCTCTTCGGAACACATGAATCATCAGAAGTTCAGTTCTGCTTTTTCTCATTGATTCAGCTCAGAAGTCCTATAGGAATGATGGATGAAAACTTGCAAACGAAAAGAATGACTATGAGAGCATGAAAATGTGTAAATACCGACTGCGACCACATTCCTCTCATAAGGAAAACAGCAGGCAGCATGGCAGGTGAGCAGGCTTACCATTAGAGCCCCTGTAGTATGAGGCTGCGATGCACTTGAACCGTTCTTGTCCCGCAGTGTCCCACCTGGTAACAGCAAAGACTGCGTCTCAGTCTCTAGTTAAAATTGTGGCTACTCCTGCAAATCCATTTGTAATGAGGGTAACTTGTATGGCACATGGCAGATTTTTAAGGTGGATATTGGGATGGCATGCAAATGTGTTAGCTGCAGCCTAGTTGACAGTTACTGCAGCCAGCAACCGGGGTGAAATTTCCCAAAAAGACTTTTAAAAAAATAAAGAAAAGAGACACAATAAAGATTGTTATCATTATTATTATTGTTATTATTATTATCAGCAGCAGCAGCAGCAGCACAAGGGAAATAACTCTTTCTCTACTGGAGCAAATTGTGCTGCTGTAGGACACACACACACACACACACACACACACACACACACAAACACACACACTCACATTCACACTTGTGGGCGCAAGTGCACACACACACACAAACACACACACAAACACATACAAGTAGGCACAAGTGCGCGCACACACACATACACACACAAGTGCAAACACGCACGCACACACACACACACACGCACACATACACACATACACACACACAAGTGCAAACACGCATGCACATACACACACACACATGCACACTCACACACGCACACACACACACACACACACACACGCACACGCACATGCACACACACACAACCTATTGCTGAATTTCTTGCAGTGGTCGTGTTATTTCATGCATGACACAAAACTTGTTTTCATCTAGGACTCACACTTGCAGAGTGAATGGGATGGAGAGCACACTGAACTTCTCCACCTCAAAGTCAACACCAATGGTGGCCTTGTAGTCCCGGTCAAAAACATCATGGCAAAACCTGGAGAGGAATTAGACAAAAAACAGTTTCTGCAGCCATAGCCGACAAGAAACATTCAAATGTGTCAAGTAACAAACAAAAATCAAAGCAGTTTCAGACCCAGACATGGGTGATGAGTCGCTGCATAAATCCAAACCTTTCCCATTTACTTTTATCTTTGAAAATATGAGAACAACTTTGTTTTGACCATATTTTCTTTTATCTCATCAAATTTATATAAAAACAGATAGACACTTACTCGTAGACAGGCACAAAGACTGACAAACAGATATGGACATATAGACAGACACAGACAGACTTACAGACACACACAGGTAAACACACACAGATATTGGTACAGAATGTATTTTCATTTATTTATTTTCTAATAGTAAAGCCAAACTGATTCACATCTGAAGCATGAGTATCAATCATTTTCTTATTCTGAACAAGACTTTTAAAGAATTGATTTTTTATTACTATGCCAACCCCTCCACACAGAGCAACCCCTCCACACAGAGCAACCCCTCCACACAGAGCAACCCCTCCACACAGAGCAACTCCTCCACACAGAGCAACCCCTCCACACAGAGCAACCCCTCCACACAGAGCAACCCCTCCACCCAGAGCAACTCCTCCACACACAGCAACCCCTCCACACAGAGCAACTCCTCCACACAGAGCAACTCCTCCACACAGAGCAACCCCTCCACACACAGCAACCCCTCCACACAGAGCAACTCCTCCACACAGAGCAACCCCTCCACACAGACCAACTCCTCCACACAGAGCAACTCCTCCACACAGAGCAACTCCTCCACACAGAGCAACCCCTCCACACAGAGCAACCCCTCCACACACAGCAACCCCTCCACACAGAGCAACCCCTCCACACAGAGCAACCCCTCCACCCAGAGCAACCCCTCCACACAGAGCAACACCTCCACACAGAGCAACCCCTCCACACAGAGCAACCCCTCCACACAGAGCAACCCCTCCACACAGAGCAACCCCTCCACACAGAGCAACCCCTCCACACAGAGCAACCCCTCCACACAGAGCAACCCCTCCACACAGAGCAACCCCTCCACACAGAGCAACCCCTCCACACAGAGCATCCCCTCCACACAGAGCAACCCCTCCACACAGAGCAACACCTCCACACAGAGCAACACCTCCACACAGAGCAACCCCTCCACACACAGCAACCCCTCCACACAGAGCAACCCCTCCACACAGAGCATCCCCTCCACACAGAGCAACCCCTCCACACAGAGCAACCCCTCCACACAGAGCAACCCCTCCACACACAGCAACCCCTCCACACAGAGCAACCCCTCCACACACAGCAACCCCTCCACACAGAGCAACCCCTCCACACAGAGCAACCCCTCCACACACAGCAACCCCTCCACACAGAGCAACCCCTCCACACACAGCAACCCCTCCACACAGAGCAACCCCTCCACACACAGCAACCCCTCCACACAGAGCAACCCCCACACACAGCCATCTGGTCTGCCCACCTGTTGACAAAGGACGTTTTTCCCACGCCGACGTCCCCCACAAGAACTGCCTTGCTTATCTTCAGCCTGAAACATGCCAGAGACACGTGTAACTGCATTAGCACAGAGCCACAAGCATTGTAGTTCTCGGCAGCAATGTCTTTCATTACAAACACAACATTTAAAACAGACAAGATTGGTAAGCTGCCACTTAAACAACTCTCAATGGTCCTTCAAAACATGCTTCAAAACATGCTACCTACCACTGGAGGGATATTAAAGGTGGGGGGAGGAAGATGGGGTGTTTCTATTTTAGACCGTAGAATGTTTGTTTTCATCAGATTGTGAAATGACTGGCTACAGAAAAGAAATAATTTCAGAATCATAGAGCAGCAGTAGATCACAATCCAGCACTGATTACAAATTTATTGCATCCTTTGTGGAAACTACAATCAGACCTCAACAACAACAACATAGCTCCTCGTTTGAAAGGCAACCAAAACCACAACAGCAGTAACACAGGCCTAATGGCAACACTTGAACTGACAAGATCTAACAAAATTACAGTCAGGCTTATAATATTCTGGTATCATCCCAATATACCAGGAGCCTATCAGATAAACATCACTAGGCCAAGGAGAAGACAAGTTGTGGTTACAGTGACCCTGTCCACCCTTTTTCCCCTGCAAACCCATTTTTTTCTTTAATTGTGCACACACACACAAAATATTTAAAAAATAAAAAGTGGGGTGGGGTGGGGTAGGGGGTGGGGGAGGGGGAAAAATCAATGGTAATCCATGAATTGTGTGCTGTCCCATCTTCCCTGCCTTATGAGCACTCAGAAAATGCAATTCATAAGTTTAAGAAATCACTGTTTTTGGTGAAAGAAATTGTGATTAATATTCAATCTGGCCTCTTCTATTAAGAAGAAGGAAAAACGTTCAGACCGACCTACTGATGCAACTTTTACTGGCCTTGTTACCAAGTTTGAAGGGTTGGGAAGGGTTCCCAACCCTTCAAACTTGTTTAGAATATATATATCAGTTCCTGCCAGCCTACCCCCCAGTGCTCTCCCCTCTTGCATGAGTACTCAGTCAGCCCATCAGCCTCTACTCGCTTGTTGAAACCATGTCTTTTGACAGGCGGAGATGGGCGAGCATGCTTTCGGGTTGGGCCATGTGTGAGGCGCATGCCGTGGTTCTATCCCTGGGACGGAGAAATCTGGGTTTATTTAATATCGTGGCCTTGTTACCATACACACAACTACCTTTTTCTTTAGACCTAAGCTTAAGTTGCTGCACCATCATCAGTATCACACAGTCCCCTGTCAGTCTCACAATTTTCCATTTCAACACCCACCCAACTCTGCCTGTTCTGTTCTCATTGCAGGCAGTCTTCACTTTGGGGTGGAAGTTGATCTTCTGGTAGGGAGTGGCATCAGGATGAAATGCCTAGAAGTAGAACACAGAAATAATTCTTGTATATGTACTAAGGCAATTCTCTCTCTCTCTCTCTCTCTCTCTCTCTCTCTCTCTCTCTCTCTCTCTCTCTCTCTCTCTCTCTCATCATTTTCAAGTTAACAAATGGGAATTTGTCATTAAATATTATTGTTCAGAAAGATTACAGTTTTCTAGGGTGAGTGCAAACAGATCTGTTGGTGTGCTGAAAAGAACCTGCACATGTATATGCAAACACACACACACAGACATGCATGCACACATATGTGCTCTCTCCCTCCCTCACTCACCTCTCTCTCTCTCTCTCTCTCTCTCTCTCTCTCTCTCTCTCTCTCTCTCTCTCTCTCTCTCTCTATCTATCTCCAATGGCACATCTGGTAGAGCGTTGCATTCTTGGTCATGCGTGACCAGAATTCTCTCTCTCTCTCTCTCTCTCTCTCTCTCTCTCTCTCTCTCCTCTCTCTCTCTCTCTCTCTCTCTCTCTCTCTCCCCACCCCCCTCCCTCCCTCCCTCACTCACTCACTCCCTCCCCCCCCCCCCCCTCTCTCTCTCTCTCTCTCTCTCTCTCTCTCCTCTCTCTCTCTCTCTCTCTCTCTCTCTCTCTCTCTCTCTCTCTCTCTCACCTAGTTGGGGTACAAACCTGTGGAAACTTGTTTATGACTCTGTCTTTGGCGACATTGTTTGTCATCATGACTCTGGTTGCAGACATCTGTAAAGTGAAATGTGGAGACCATCACTTGACAAATCTCACACGGCCTAAAATAGTAAAAATTAATACACCTGGGCAGTGATCATTTTATGTTTTGATGAAATGCAAATTTTACATGCACCTAACATCCTGGCGATATTTCTCCTATACTTCAATCGAACAAAAAACCATTTATCAAAATATTCGTCTTGCATGCGACTGACCTTTCTAAGTTGCAGCCTCTTGTGATAAAGACAAAAAAAACTGGTGATTCTATCATTCTTACAGTCACGCTGTATTTCCGACTTCGGTAATATATAAACAAGTACAAAATGGACTGATTCGTGCGTGTGAAACTCACCGAAAACAATGACTTAATCGCTTTTTTCACTTTGTCAACCAAAAGCACCTCAACCAAAACTGCTACATATTTCTATGCTTTTATCGATGCTTCGTCAAACTATCTTGTTTACCATGAGTCGATCAAGTTCATCAACTCGTGTTGGCGGCGTCAGCCGGCATCCTTTTGACAGGAGAAAATGAGAAAACATTTACGCGAGCCGATCGAAAATAGAAACCATTCTCCTTCAATCAAACTTACAGTGGTCAGGGGCCAAGGTACTTTATGCTCTGGCGAACAGTCTTGTATTCCACACCGCCAAGGCAAGCAAGATGAGTCTACGCGCAGGAATGTCGCTTCGTTTTGCTAGCAGCAACAATTTCTACGGATCCGGATGTTCAGTGCGCGCGTCTGCGCAAAGAGTCGGCGTCCCACAATCCCCTTCTTTCCTCCACCTTTTTCCTTCCAACAAGATGGCGCCGGCGAAGACGAAAAAGACCACGAGTAAGAAAATTCAATCAGTGGTTCACCTTCCCGCGCTGTAGTCGTAATGGTTATCTTATTCTCTGACTGTAAAAGCTATTGCGTCTGTATGAATCATTTGGAAGGGTATCTGGTGGGAAATTTTCGGTTATTAAGCGATGTTATACTGTTCCCACATGTCTCATTGGCACCGCGTGGGCTTCCTCTCCGCTTCGAAATTCTGCTCAGAATAATCGTTCAATCGCTGTTTGTCACATTTTAAGATGTGTGCGTGTAGTTTTTAGTTAGTTTGTTGTTATTTTTCGTGGCGATGAGATCTGATGGAAGCATGGGAGCACCCCGAATGCCGATCTAATGCAACTAGAAATAGAATGATTGATAGTCGTAAATATTTTCTCACATGGTTTTGATCTTCCAGCAGATGCATTTGTTTCATATTTGGGGTCGCTAATTCATGTTCTTCTATGCTTGTAAGTTATGGAAAATAAGTATGGATTTGATTTATATAGTAGTGAAACAAAGGATTATTGTATTCCAGGAGCAACCGCTAGTTGATTTGTGTAGCTACCCGATGGCATTGGGAACTTATCCAATAAATTATTATTTCATCATACAGAAACTGCGTTGATATTAACTACACTGTAAATACGACTTTAGGATATTTGGTAGTCTTGAACCCCCCTGTGGGTTTGGGGTAAGAATTGACCCACCGCGTCTCCCAACGCGATTCGTTAGAATTTAGAGGCGAATTACTAGGGACACCGTGACTTGCTTTGCGTTTACTCTCAACTGTTCGAGTGAGCTTAATGGCCTTACATTATCATTACTTTATTTGAAGAGGATACACTTGAACTTAACGTCCATCCTCCAGTCGTCCTGTTTTTAAATATCTCTCTCTCTCTCTCTCTCTCTCTCTCTCTCTCTCTCTCTCTCTCTCTCTCTCTATCTCTATCTCCCTCACCACCACCCCCTCCTCTCTCTCTCACCGCCCCCCCCCCCCCCCACCTCTCTCTCTTTCTCTCCCCCCCCCCCCCCCCCCTCTCTCTCTTTCTCTCATCTTTTGATAGCCTACAAAGGTTGATAGGCCGTTAAACTCCATCCATCCATCTATAGTCTTGGAAATAAATGTCCACAAAGAAATTGCTTACATTGCTTTTCCTTGAAAATCCCCCTGTGGGTTGGGGGTAAGAATTGACCCACCGCGTCTCCCTACGCGATTCCTAAGAGGCGAATGACTAGGGACACCGTGACTTGAATTGCGTTTACTCTAAAATGCTCTAGTGATTTTCGTGCTTAGTGGCTTTACATAGCCTTCAAAGGCTGATAGGTCGTAAAACACCATCCATCCATCCATCCATCCATCCTCGAAAAGTGACTTATGCCTGACAGTTCTGAGGAAAATTATCAAACAGATTACTTACACCCATGACTAAGGTCATGATTGTGAAGACCATGTAGCACTCTTGTTGAAGCTGGGAGGAATGAATTATCCTGCAGTTTATATGAAGTCACACTTCTCAGTATTTTTCATCAGCTGCTAATGTTATAGGCTGGTTTCTTTGTTGTACTTGTAGTATTGAAGGAACACTTGCCAGCATTTCTAAAACTTTGCATCATTTTGGGATACATTTATCCTCTTCCAGTCAGTCTTAACCCATTACGACCTACAGTGCGTGATGAAAAAGCCTCCCTAAAACCTGAGGGTTTTTCTGGAGGAAAAAAAAAGTCGGCATCCTTTATTCAACATTTTTTTCTTCTCTTCTACACATCATAAAAACAAGATCTAAAAACTGTTAGAAAGGTAAATAAATAATCTGCTCCACTACATCATGACTGCAGCTCCTAGAGTACAAAAGTTTCCAATTAATCTCCATCAAACTGTCATTTTTTGTAGGACTTATTATTGCTCAAGATTGAAGATCCAGTCAAGGAGTTCCTATCGAAATATTCCCAAGCCTCCTTGGTTTTGCATATCATAATACTTGTCTTTGCTTGCAGGTGCTTTAAGTAGTTTTCTTATCTCTTAACTTGCCTGGCTTAACCTTTAGTGTTTGTTTGCCAGGAGAGCCACTAAATGAGTTTTCTATCAATCTCCATTTGAGCTAACTGATTCTCCTTGCCTTGCTGTTGCTGAGTGCCTGTCTATGTGCTTGCAGAGACGGCCAAGGAGGCCAAGAAGGATGATGGCAAGGTCAAGGAGGTGGCTGCTGCTGGCAAGGCCAAGGAGAAGGCCCTCCGAGCCAAGAAGGCTGCCCTGCGCGGTGGCCACATGAAGCGCCAGCGCAAGGTCCGCCCCACGGTCCACTTCCGTAGGCCAAAGACGCTGAAGCTGCCACGCATGCCCCGCTATCCCCAGAGGAGTGCGCCCAGGAGGGAACGGTGAGTTTCAAGACTCCTCCAACTCTGCAGTCCTGGAGTTTGGGGACAGCCTTGAGTGAACAGCAGAAACTGGATAATTGCTTGGACAAGTGGTAACCTGAGGCTGATGGATTTTTGTTATTGTCTCTTGTTCATGAATGCAACCTTGATGCTAAATGCACACATTTATCCGTGATTGTTTCAACTTTTCTTGGGTATGAAGCCATGGTGTTTGGATGTACTGTCAGATTGTGCATATTTGCATTGACGCGTTGAAACATTCTTTCAGAATTGAGATCATTCAGGTATGATTCACATTTATTTGTGTTAACTGCAGAAATGATTTGGGTACTAGATGATTAGTGTGACCTTCATATTATTTCCTTGCTTGAAATGTGTGAAAGATGAAGAAAAGAATTTAGAAGGAGAGTGTTGCCTTGTTTCTCCTCAGCCTGGACAAGTTTTCCATCGTCAAATACCCCCTGACCACTGAGTCGGCCATGAAGAAGATTGAGGACAACAACACCCTGGTCTTCATCGTCAACAAGCGTGCCAACAAGGCCCAGATCAAGCTGGCAGTCAAGAAGCTGTATGACATCGACATCTCAAAAGTCAACACCCTCATCAGGTAGGCCGAAAGCAAGGCCTTTTCTGTCAGGAGGATGCTATGCACTGTTGATTAAGGTTGAACGGGTAAAAAGATGTCGGTAAATGAAGTTCTGTATCACCCATGCCTAGGTCCCGAACCACTTTGCCCCTTTTCCATACTGACCATTTGGTCACAAAAATATGCTTTATTGTCGCTTGATAAGAAAGTGAAATACGTTCACGTCTCTGTCCTGCTCATGAAAGTGAAATACGTTCATGTCTCTATACCCCCTCCCCTCACAACTTCATTTCCCCCCCCCCACATCAGTCACTGAGCTACATGTTGTCTTTTTTGTTTGTGTTGTTGTCCTGAAGAAGAGTTTCTACTAGAAACGTTGACGTCTTGTTTTGTTGTGTATATAGTTAATAAAGCCTGGAACAGTAACATTGGTTGTTTTCTGAACCAGATAAGAAACGCAATTGAGTGCCAGTACCACCTCCTCTCCCTGGGGAGTATTCTAACCCTGTCCTGGCACATGGTTGCCAAGAGAGTTGATTGCACTACTCTGTGCTTTCATTTCTTTCTTGGGTACCCTAGGCTGTCCAATAGGCACGAGGAAAGCCTGTGGTCTTGCGAGAAATCTGCCGGTGTCAACATAGGAAAAACAGATGTAAAGGCAATCAAATGTTGACACATTTGACACAGTCCTAGGCATCTGGAGACCTGGTGTCTATGCAACATGGTCCTGTTTTACACCTTGTTAGGGAGCAGTGATGTGAGATGCGTGCTTTGTGGAGGAATGTAACTCTAGGGTTGGTGCAACTTCCACACTGAACCTGCTTGTCATGCAGAACTACACAGATGTCTGTGGTCTTGACTTTGTTTTTCAGGCAGTATAACACAGGGAAGTCATAGCAAGTGTAATAAGTCATTGAAAGTTATGTGGTGTGAACACTTTAGTCAGCAGTAAAGACTGCAGATGCTAAGGCTGAATTTCTAAGCTAGAGACGATTGGATGGTTGTCTGCAGCAGTGACTGAATGGCAGTTTTGCTGTTGCACAATTGGCTATTTTTTTCTATGTGGTAGAAAAGTGTTATGCTCTAGACATGTGATGCACGAGTCAGAATATCAATTTTGAGTGAGCTTCGTGTGAAAAGTGTTTGGCCTTTTATGAAAGTTTGAATGAGTATAGAATAGAAAGCTAAGCTTTACACAACTTGTTTTGACACAGGCCTGATGGTGAGAAGAAGGCCTACGTTCGTCTGAATTCAGACTACGATGCCCTCGATGTCGCCAACAAGGTAAGCTCCATTCAGTCCTCTGTACTTTTGGTTTTTTTGTGTGTAAATTGTGGGGGGTTTGACTTGGAATGTATAGGAATTTCCATTTATGAAGAATTCAATTTGCTGCATTTTCCTGTCACTCAAACTGAATTAGAGCAAATTAATGTAAAATGATGTGTCATGAATGCTTTCTTGCCTTTTATCGTGTGTACACAAATTGTTGATGTATTTCATTTCTTTTTTCCATTTTCAGATTGGCATCATCTAAGCTGCAGCATCAGTCACAATACAAATAAATGTTAAAAAATGCATCCGTAGTGTTTTTGTGTCTCTTATGCGGTCAGGTGTTCCTTGGATTGTGTAGTGTGATGTGATGTGCATGTGAAGATGATTTCAGGCAAGCGTTCAATTGGGCATGTGGCCGTATGCCTGCCTGTCATGGGTCTGCCTGTGGAAATGCTAGCACACCATCTTCTTGCCCAACCAGAGCCTCTCTGGTGCAAAAGTTGCTGAACTATGAAAGTATCAGTGAACCACACATGATGACATTATAAGGGATCTCCATGCCTAATCATATAAAGAGGCTAAGGCAGTTGGCAGGAGATGAAAAAACCATGAAAAGGAGTCTAATTCTTAGACCTGTATTGACTGCATGTAAGGGGGAATGAATGGTGTCAGACGCGAGAGTTTGAGATGGAAACTGACAGCTGCATGCAACTATGTACTGTGGGCATGCTTGGAACCACTTGAATGTGCAAGTTGGAGGTCTGCAGATGTTGTATTGATCTATCATGTCCTGTAACCCCACACTGCACCGTTGCTGCCTTTCCCATACACCCCTTGCTGCCTTTCCCATACACCCCTTGCTGCCTTTCCCATTCACCCCTTGCTGCCTTTCCCATACACCCCTTGCTGCCTTTCCCATTCACCCCTTGCTGCCTTTCCCATTCACCCCTTGCTGCCTTTCCCATTCACCCCTTGCTGCCTTTCCCATTCACCCCTTGATGCCTTTCCCATACACCCCTTGCTGCCTTTCCCATTCACCCCTTGCTGCCTTTCCCATACACCCCTTGCTGCCTTTCCCATACACCCCTTGCTGCCTTTCCCATACACCCCTTGATGCCTTTCCCATACACCCCTTGCTGCCTTTCCCATACACCCCTTGCTGCCTTTCCCATACACCCCTTGCTGCCTTTCCCATACACCCCTTGATGCCTTTCCCATACACCCCTTGCTGCCTTTCCCATTCACCCCTTGCTGCCTTTCCCATACACCCCTTGCTGCCTTTCCCATACACCCCTTGCTGCCTTTCCCATACACCCCTTGATGCCAGCAAAGGTGTGGGCTAGCTATCCAGTCTGCAGACTCGCTGCTCTGAAGCAGTTGATCATGAGGGAAACAACAAAAAACCCTCCGAGGCTAGCGGCAGAGAAAGGGATTTACACAAATGCAGGAATAAATGGCTGAGGGAACTCCAAGGCACTTGTACCATGCCTTATAGAACGCTTCTAAGATGAAGGAGCAGAGGAAAATTGTTATGCCTTCACTGGGCGTGCGCACTGGATGCAGCATCGTTCATCCCAAATGCTGTAGGGAATGTGTGGAAGATAATGAAGCACTTGTTGCTTTGAAAATTGGCTGCAGCTGAGTTGGGCATCTTGTTTTTCAGGATTTATCTTGGTGATGAATGATGCAGCACCTGGCCACATGTAAGTCCTTATGACTGTTGGACCAAGGTTCATTACACATACACATTGCATACCTCATCTTGGACATGCCACATGGTTATGTCGGCTCTGCCAGCATCTTAGAACTGAGTGGATGAACGAAACTAAAGCCAGTGAAATTGACAGGTTGGTGTTTGTGGCCAGGAAAGAGAAAGGAGATGACTAGTCGGTGGTCGCTCCCGAAACCCTGCTGTATCCTTCCCCCACATGCTCGTGCTGTGGGCAGCTTTCCAGCCTTTGGTCCAGCCATCGGCCACGGGTGGACATGATGTAGGCAGCTGTCCAGCCATTGGCCATGCAGACCTGTTTACCTATACAATTTTGGCATATTTTTTTACGCCAAACTATTGAAAATACGACAACTACGACTTGTGTGAAAAAATACGACAATCGTGAAATCGAAAAATACGACAATGGTGAAATCAAAAGTGTTTTTTTTCCCCATGAAGTTTTGATCCACAATTTAATTTTCCTGTGGCTGGAAGCAGTCTCCCACTCTTCGAGTTTTGTTTTGACAATCTGAGCTCTTCATCGGACATTTGTGTAATATGGGTTGACAACACTGTTGTGACTGCATGGTGTTCCCAGAGGGCTGTTTAGTTGAGCTACAGGATGCTGGGGTAAGAAGTGGGTCAAGCAATCTTAAAATAACATTTGCAGGGAGGATACCTCACGCCTCTGTTTCACCTCTCTCTCTGTCTCTCTGTGTCTCTCTCTCTGTCACTCTCTCTATCTCTCTCTCTCTCTCTCTCTCTCTCTCTTGTCTCTCTCCATTATGACGCTTGTAACATGATGCGTTGGGCACTCTCGATCATAAGCTGAATCACCTTTGGAGAAAACGGGAAAAGAATTAAACAAATACTGAATTCAGCTGCAAGGATGTCAATAAACGTACTCCAGAAGTACCCAACAAATGAACGTTGTGGAAATTCTAGTTTAGTCCAAACGAAGCACAGATATCCAATGGCATGCAGACACAGCGCGAGCGTAGAATATGAGATTTCGGGAAACTGCAGCAGTGTTAATAAACGAGAATGATTCCCAAGTGAAAATACATAGAGCAAAGAGGCCAAAATCAGTTCAGGCGCGCTGCGGGATGCCTATGTGACCAGTGTCCTCCTGTAGAGATACATAGTTTCGCTTCAACTCAACAGCCGGATTCAGCGGTCAAGGGGGAGATAACTCTTCACTTGTATTGCCTCTTTGTTTGCAAACCAAAAGCTGCATTTTTGAAATTGTTGGTCCGCGAAAAAAATACGCACAGTTTTAAAAAAATACGCATATCTGAACCAGTGAGTACGCTGAGGCAAAATTTGGGGTACCCAGGTCTGGCCATGGGTGGACATGATGTAGGCAGCTGTCCAGCCATTAGCCATGGGTGGACATGATGTAGGCAGCTGTCCAGCCATTCGCCATGGGTGGACATGATGTAGGCAGCTGTTCAGCCATTTGCCATGGGTGGACATGATGTAGGCAGCTGTCCAGCCATTGGCCATGGGTGGACATGATGTAGGCAGCTGTCCAGCCATTGACCATGGGTGGACATGATGTAGGCAGCTGTCCAGCCATTCGCCATGGGTGGACATGATGTAGGCAGCTGTTCAGTCATTCGCCATGGGTGGACATGATGTCTGCGTGTGGTTTCCATGGGGCTAGTTCAGGGATGAAAATCTTCCGCCGATCGGCGGATTTCTGCCGATTTTCCCCACCAAATTGGTCACCCCCATGATTCGTGTAAATCCGTTGAGAAAATTGGAGGGGGGTTTAATATGTGTGAGTATGTCAGGTCCACGGAGGATCGAGATTAAATTTCAAACATCAGGGAAGTGCCTTCTAGCAAGTCAGCGGTGGCGAGCGATGCTGTGGTAGCATCCAATGACGTGGATCTGACACTCATGCTTGTGAAGAAATAGTTCTTTCAACACATTGACACAGCTCAGGCTGTCATTGTATCTAGGTGTGCTTCCCATTCTAAAAGAGTGTGATGCTTTTTCAGAGTAGCAATACCCTTGTGCACAAACTGCATGACGGGCAAATCGCTGTATTCCATGAGTTTCTTGCATGTTTCTTGAAGCCAGAATGCATCAGAGACCTGACACCAAGCCAGCTACAATGGATGTGAGTGACAAACAGCTGAAACTTCACAAGAAAGTGATGTTCGTTGGTGAGGCAGCAGTCAGTCTGCTAAATAAAATTCATGATCATCCTTCCTGTGCCCAGTTTCTGGAATCAGCTGAAGCAGCTTACACCTCTTGTGCTGCCTACATGCAAAGAAAGCTTCCTCTCCCCAGCAAAACGCTGCAAGCTCTGTCTGCTATTGATTCCTATGTGATGGACTCGAGATGAAAGGCCGCAGGTAGGCAGGCAGGCTTCTCTGAGAGGAAGAAGGCGAGCGCGTTCGGCATTTCCAACAGTTTATTAATTTTCGAGGATGCCTGGCCAGTACCGCCCTTGGTACAGCCCACAACCATCTCGCCATCAGAACGCATATCTCTTTGGTCGAGTGTTGTTCAACTCCAACTGAGTTCGACATCTCACTTATGGATGTCTCAACAGCATCACTCTGGACACTGCCAATAGCCACTTCTCCACCAGCCAAATCATTGCCTACCAAGATATCCACATCAGGAACTGGTAGTTCTGGACATAGTCCCACACAGGCTAGACCCGTGTATTCTCGAGTGCTCAACTCGATATTGTGCAGTGGAATCGACTGCACCGCTCCCCCTATTCCGGATATCAATACTCTATTCCCTGTGAAAGACTGCTCTCTGTCTGGTACAGCTCCAGATCTCAAAAGTGTCAACGAAGCTCCAGTATCTCGTAGTACTGTTATGGGTGCTACTCTCTGGCCTACCTTCACGTCACCGACTGACAAGAAGGGTTCATAGCTTCCTCCAATCACTGTCTCAGAAGAGTGATCTGACTGATCCCTGACACCTGAACTGTTCAAGGTGTCCCTCATAACATTTGATGTCTGATCCATTGGCCCATTCCATAGATTTGCTTCCTGCGTTGCCTTCTCCATAGTCCTCACTAGGGCTACTCTACCCTTGACGTCTGCTTTTGGTACTTTGGCCCAACAGTTCTTCGCTATGTGCCCTGTCTTTTGATAATTGAAACACGTTATGGTTTTCTGACTATTCCCTCTATAGCCTTGCTGTTCTCTCTCTACTGGCCTTTGATCCGTCTTCTCGGATCCATCCTTCTTGAATGAAGGCTTGCTCCTATTTCCCCATTTCTTCTCTCCCTGACTCTGCTAATGAATAAGTTCATTATTGTCTGTCAAAGATGCTGCCTCAAACAAATCATCAACTTGTTTTCCCCCAATATATATTCGTCCCCTGAACCGTCTGATCTCATCCATCTATCATAAGCTCCCTTCAAATTTGCAGCGAACTCTTTGTAACTCTCTTTGTCCTGCTTCCTACATTTCATATACTTCTGCATGTATGCTTCTGGGTTCAGAGCATACTGCTTGAGTATCTCTGCTCTCAGTGTAGCATAATCTGCTGCTTCCTCTAGAGGCAGAGTATTGTAGACTATCTGAGCCTTTCCTGTGATCACACCACCTAGAATGACTGGTCATCTCTCCTTTGGCCATTTCAAGCTTTCTACCTGCCTTTAAAATGTGCCAAAGAATTCTTCTACTGTCTCTTCAGAGAATTTCAGCACTCCCTGGTAGACCCTCAGATCTATAGGTTCATTCACACTCTCCTTTCTTCCAGCAGTTTCTGATTTTTAACTCCAATTCTTTTAGCCTGCTCTCTGCGTTCTTCCCGTTCTCTATCTCTGTCTCTCTGTCTCTCTCTGTCTCTCTCTCTGTCTCTCTCTCTCTCTGTCTCTCTCTCTCTCTGTCTCTCTCTGTCTCTCTCTCTCTGTCTCTCTCTCTCTCTCTCTCTCTCTCTCTCTCTCTCTCTCTCTCTCTCTCTCTCTCTCTCTCTCTCTCTCCCACCGGAAAGGTAAGGCCCATGCCAATGCTGACTCACTGTCAAGAATTCCTGATGTTCTGGGCGAGTGCAATTGTTATGTGGCTGGGGCAGACCTTTCTCCCCTCCCATGCGGAGGTTGTGCCTATTGTCAACGGGCACAGGATCAATGGGAATGGTTTGAAGAGGATGTAGATGACGTGCTACCTTTGGCTTCGGTCGCTCCAGAACTTCCTAGTGTCAGGAACGTGTCGGGGGCGGAAGCTAATTGGATGCATCAACTCAACATCCAGGACAGGACTAACGAGCAGGAAAAAGATTCTGATCTGGATCTGATTGCTCGCTGTCTTCAAACCAATAAGCGGCCTACCGTGGAAGAACTAGCAGCTCAAATCCCCGATTTTGAAGCGACTGTGGGCAAACAGAAGATTCATTGTTAAAAGGGATGATAGTCTCTGGTATCGCTGGTTAGCGAACGGAGGGGACAGGGAGCTGTGGCTAGAGCCGCGACACCTGCTTAAGCCGGTTCTGCTCTTTTCGCATGAGAGCATGCTGGCTGGGCATCGGGGGCATGACTCCACATTAAGTAGGCTTCAAAAACATTTTATTGGCCTGCTATGTCATCGGATGTAGATGTGCACGTTAAAACCTGCGTGCCTTGCAGTAGAAATAAACGGTGTACACACCGTGGGAAAGCACCTTTGCAGGCTTTTACTGCAGGTGCACCGAACGAAAAGTGCCATCTGGACATCCTGAGGCCGTTCGTTGCCAGTGACACCATCAGGCAATAAATACATCCTCTTAATGGTTGACCAGTTCACCAAATGGGTGGAGGCTGCTCCTTTACCAAATCAATTGGCGGAGACAGTGGCTAGGGCGACAGTGGAGTATCTGTTCAGCAGATTGGGGTGTCCCTTAGAGATCTGTACAGATCAAGGAACCAACTTCACTAGTCAGCTGTTCACCCATTTGTGTGAGTTGCTGGAAATCAGCAAGAAGAGGACAACTCCCTATCATCCAAGTGCTAATGGGCAGGTCGAACGGATGAATAGCACCATCTTGCAAATGCTGAGGTGCTCATCTAGGGGTGATCAGGACCGGTGGGATGAACGCCTACCCCTACAGATGGGAGCGTTGCGTTCAACGGAAAACCGGACTACCGGGTTTACACCCTGTCGCGCTCTGCACCTGCTAGGTGGGACCTTGACCTCTCACACAGAGGGAGTCAGGAACTCAATGATTCTGTTTTGGCCCCAAAAAAGATTTTATTGCTCTTAGGCAACGATGAAAAATGATGTAGATGGATGAGATAGTGAATGATGGTATGATCTGCAGGGCGCCCAACTGCCCCAGCACATTGTTAGTAATTATGATGATGGCGATGGATAATTGATGACCTATAATTGATGCGAACAAGCGATGAGAGATGAAGCAATGCTACACAACTGGTGAAATTACCTACACAGGCTTTGGCAACCACACACGTAGGGCCAAGCACACAGGTGAAATATGCACTCCCCCAACCAAACAAAAACTCAATGTTTGCCCATAGGCCCTCACAGTGCGGCCTTAGCCACAACACAAATACGGTCACGCACACACGTGAACGAGCAATTATAAACACAACCAAAACCTAACGTCTGTCCACTTACTGTCACATGGCGGCTTTTGCCACAACACAAATATGATCACGCACGCACGTGAACGTGCAATTATGATCACAACAAAACTTAACGTCTGTCCATAGACTGTCACATGGCGGCCTTCTGCGAAAGGCCGCAGAACTGAGGAAGAGGAAAAGGGGATGATGACGAGACGCCCGCAACGATGAAGGTCGATGATCTTCCCCTGACCCGGTGAGCTCAGGGCGATGAGCAGCAAGCACCGTCAGGGATGCGAGGACGATGAGTAGCCGTCGATGAAGACGACGAAGACAGCAATGAGGAGTAGCGG
>JAWQFJ010001965.1:82172-92172 GCA_034096865.1 Theodoxus fluviatilis | reverse complement strand
AGAGGGGGGCGAGAGAGAGCTGAGGAAAGAGGGAGGAAGGGAGAGAGAGAGATGAGAGTAAGAGGGAGGGGAGAGAGAGAGAGAGAGAGAGAGAGAGAGAGAGAGAGAGAGAGAGAGAGAGAGAGAGAGAGAGACAGACAGAGAGAGAGACAGAGAGAGAGAGAGAGAGACACAGAGAGAGACAGAGAGAGAGTGAGAGTAGCCATAAGTACTGATCAAAAGATCAGATAAAGGCCTTGCGGCCTAAGACATCTGAGGACATATCTATCTAAATCATTCTCTGTCCTCGCAAATGACGTCACGAATTCTATTCTATTCTATTCTATTCACCCCTCCTTCAAAAATCTCCTCGCAAATGACGTCACGTTATACGACGTCAAATGATGACGTCACAGATTTTGCAAAATGGAGTCTGTTGAATTGTTTTCATTGAAACACCAAAATGTAAAAAAGTCACTTTCTTTTAAAACCTCGATTCTGAAAATTTGATAATATTGAATCGGACCTAACTTCCAGTCAGTGTGCAAAATCTCAAGGAAATCCGTCCAGTAGTTTTTGAGATATAAGCCGTGGAGACGGGACAGACAGACACACACACACACACACACACACACACACACACAGACAGATAAAGTCTGTAGGACCTCCAGTAACCTGCGGGCGATGATACAGAGTTCCTTAACATATGGGCTGGGCATCCACAACAAGTGTTTGATTGCTATAGTTACAGTTATAGCCGAATTCTTAAACTCCTTTTTTTTCTATTTTTTTTTGCCACAAGTTTGGTCAGGCGGACCCATGTCAACCATTCATTAAGAAGTACTGTTAGAAAGCTCAAATATAAATATATATCCCCGTCGACTATTCGCCGCACCAGGAACGGCGCTGTGTGGTGAGCTTCCTCTCCCTGCCGACCCAGACGAAATACACATTTTATCTAGAACCGTTGTGGTTTCATCTACCATCACCATCGCCGCTCACCATCCACATCGCCAGTCACCGTCACCGTCCCAATCACCTGTCACAGTCGTCCTCGTTCGTCGTCATCGTCATCATCGTAATCGTCATTAAAATCATCTCATCATCATCATCATCATCATCATCATCATCATCATTCCTCATCATATCTATCTCATTAAGCCATCTATCATCATACATCATTCATCATCCATCATCATCTTCTCATAAAAAGGGACAAATGTGTGTGTGTGGTGGGTGTGGGTGGCCGCGCGCGCGAGCGTTGGGGGTGAGCTGTGTGTGTGGGTGTGTGTGTGTGTGGGTGTGTGGTGTGTGTGCTGGTGCTGCGTTGTGAGTCGTGTCTGTGTTTCTGTAGTTCTTGCTTTTGTTCGCAATGCTATTCCCGAACCACTGAAGCCCTGAAGCTAGCAACCGGGAATTAAAACTGGACCCACATAATCTCGGTTTTGCCGTAAGGGAAAGATGACAGGTTGTGTGCCCGTGTGTGCGTCAGCGCAATCTGGGGACAGTTTTTACGTCCACTCTCTTGTCTCTTACCCGTTAGCGCTGATGCTCTGACCCTTGCCAAGAGAAGAGGTGGGCGGTCGCATTGCAGGAGAGTTGGTTTAGAGTTCGTCACCTGATCTTTTCCTGCGTAAAAAACACAACGATGAATGGCTGATGAGCGGCATGATAACCCCTGCTCCATGACTGCACTCCTCATCCACATTCATACTGATAAGATTTATTCATGGGAGGTGTCGAGGAGGGGATGTGAGGGTGGGGGAGGGTCAAGCAGGAAGCCTCTCTATTGTCCTGTTTTTCCCAAGCCAGTACGTGTCCGAGTGGAGGTGGATTAAGGCATTAGGGCTAGCCCAGGGCCAGGCTATGAGCACACAGGTTCGCAGATCCTGTCTTTCATTCCACAACTTTATTTTTTCGCACCCAAGGAGCTACCGGAGCTGCTGGCCTGCCCCTGCGTGACCGCGGCCTGACGATAATGGGCCTTGTACCCAACCCAAGATCGTGGTCGGCAGTTGGTCCTCTCTAGACCGTGGTGGCAGAGGTCTCTCCTGGGTCTTAGTGGCCCAGTGGTCTCTCTCGTCTTGTCGTGCCGTCCCCCACTTCTTTTAATACAAGACGAATGCCGTACTCTCACAGGAGCCAGCGGTGATGGATGATTTCCCCGAGCATCCCATAACACCTGACAAGTTCCTGGGTTCGTGCTTCAATTTGGCAGAAAAGAGAGATTACTTAATTTAACTTGCTTTGAAATTACTTCTTACAAATGTTGCCTCATTCAGCATAACACAGTCTATTGAATGAATCATATGCCGTCGCAAGTAGCTGTCTTACTTGAGGGAAAACATCAGATTTATAGTCAAAATGTTACAATTCGGATGCCAGAGTGAGGGAACGGTTCACTAGCTAAGGGTCGCGCTAATGTAACGAGTTACTGACAGGGCAGCTGCACCAACAATCAGACCACAGCAGAGGAGGGGTCCCAGAGCGGTCAGCTGGTCAGCTTGCCTTACACAAAGGATGGGGAAGGGGGGTTGGAGAGAGGTCTGACACAGAGAGATCTGAGACACAAGATATGGTGGGTAGGAAGAGACAGAAGCAGGGATAACTGAATAGAGGATGAACACAGTAGATGTACAATACACCTTGGTGATAGGTGCACCCTATCACATAAGACCAATATTTTTCCCCTTACATCTCTGCCCCACTGCCCCCAAACAGTAGGAGGGAGGAGGAGAAAAAAGGAGATTGACAGGTGGGCGGTTGTGAGTACCCCGGACGAAAAAAGGTAGGTTGAAAGGATGGAGGAGGAGGAGCGAAAAAAAAAGGAGGGAGAAGTGGAAGAAGACGAGTAGAGGGAGGAGGAACGGCAGGAGGGATGTAGCTCGGCTGGTGCTAGAAGGATAGGAGGGAGGGGAGCGAGGAAGGTCCTTAGGAGGGAAACGAAGAGAGAAGGAAGGGATGGAGGTCGAGAGGAGGCGAGCAATAGGTAGCAGCCAAAGCCCTCTATTCATTTGCTTACCTGCTTCCTGCTCTCCATCCTTTTTCTCTGTCAATTTTACCCTCGCTCGTCTTTTGCCCTATACTCCTGTTTAGGGGGTGTGGATGGTATTGGCGGGCGTGAAGGCTGCCTAGGTGCATGCGTCATAAACTCAAAATCCCAATCATTTTTGTTGTCCTCCTCATTCTCCTCCTCCTCCTATCGCCTCCTTTTCAAAATACGATATACTTTATGACGTTGGATTCTTTCGCACATATGTTTTATGAAGACTCCAGCAAACTTGTCTATGATTATTTGCAGTCGTTCCCAAGCTAAAGCTATTCCACTTTCACTGAAAAACAAAATCAAGGGACTTACTCTTTAAGAAGCCCAGACCACTGCTTGGCAGCATAATCAACAATCTGAAAAAAGGAAGAAGAAGAAGACGAAGACAGTCATTTTTAAGTCGGCAATAGTAAGTCTCAAAATGACTATTCCATAGCTATGAATATTTCAAAATGATAAAACGTTCACTTGAGATTACTCGCTACTAGCAGGTCCAGTTTTCTCAATCTAAGCTGTATGAATTATATAACGTTTCCTTCCACCCTGGTGTAAGCTACAGAATCTCTGTGGAGACTGCAGGGACATAGGCCTACAGTGCAAATAACCTTTGTCTGCGTCAATATTAGGTTTGAGTATTTCCAGCAAAACAGACAACGTAGATATTCGACTTAAAGAGTCATATCAGTCAGTAAAAATGTCATCAGGTGCCAAGATTGCGTGGCCCAGTGTCCAGGAGGTAAATGGTAAAGCGGCTAGGGTTGTAGATATGTGTAGAGAGCCACTGTGCGTTAATGCCACTACCCAGGATTCAAGATGGGTAGGACTTTTCAATCAAAACAAACGTGCCAAAGCAGCTTAAGTAGAGAGCATTTGATTGGCTCATTAGCCACATCACCTGTCTGTGACAGGGCCTCCTTTTAGTATTAATTCCTATCAAATGGTTTCAATTCGCAGAAAATTGGAGTGGACAATTGGTGGATACATATATTTTAAGAGTTTCCGGACCACCTTGTCATAGTATGAATTTGTATTTACATACGAATCTTGATAAACTGATAGAACCACCAGCCACGTGCACACTGCCCAATCAGGTGCACACTGCCCAATCACGTGCACACTGCCCAATCAGGTGCACACTGCCCAGTCACGTGCACACTGCCCAATCAGGTGCACACTGCCCAATCAGGTGCACACCGCCCAATCACGTACACACCGCCCAATCAGCTGCACACTGCCCAATCAGCTGCACACTGCCCAATCAGGTGCACACTGCCCAGTCACGTGCACACTGCCCAATCAGCTGCACACTGCCCAATCAGGTGCACACTGCCCAATCAGCTGCACACTGCCCAGTCACGTGCACACTGCCCAATCAGCTGCACACTGCCCAATCACGTGCACACTGCCCAATCAGCTGCACACTGCCCAATCAGGTGCACACTGCCCAGTCACGTGCACACTGCCCAATCACGTGCACACTGCCCAATCAGGTGCACACTGCCCAGTCACGTGCACACTGCCCAATCAGCTGCACACTGCCCAATCACGTGCACACTGCCCAGTCACGTGCACACTGCCCAATCACGTGCACACTGCCCAGTCAGGTGCACACTGCCCAATCAGGTGCACACTGCCCAGTCAGGTGCACACTGCCCAATCAGCTGCACACTGCCCATCAGTGCGTGCACACTGCCCAGTCACGTGCACACTGCCCAATCAGCTGCACACTGCCCAATCACGTGCACACTGCCCAGTCACGTGCACACTGCCCAATCACGTGCACACTGCCCAGTCAGGTGCACACTGCCCAATCACGTGCACACTGCCCAGTCAGGTGCACACTGCCCAATCAGGTGCACACTGCCCAATCACGTGCACACTGCCCAATCAGCTGCACACTGCCCAATCAGCTGCACACTGCCCAATCAGGTGCACACTGCCCAATCACGTGCACACTGCCCAATCAGGTGCACACTGCCCAATCACGTGCACACTGCCCAGTCAGGTGCACACTGCCCAATCAGGTGCACACTGCCCAATCAGCTGCACACTGCCCAATCAGGTGCACACTGCCCAATCAGGTGCACACTGCCCAGTCAGGTGCACACTGCCCAATCAGGTGCACACTGCCCAGTCAGGTGCACACTGCCCAATCAGGTGCACACTGCCCAATCACGTGCACACTGCCCAATCAGCTGCACACTGCCCAATCAGCTGCACACTGCCCAATCAGGTGCACACTGCCCAATCACGTGCACACTGCCCAATCAGGTGCACACTGCCCAATCACGTGCACACTGCCCAATCAGCTGCACACTGCCCAATCACGTGCACACTGCCCAGTCAGGTGCACACTGCCCAATCACGTGCACACTGCCCAGTCACGTGCACACTGCCCAATCACGTGCACACTGCCCAGTCAGGTGCACACTGCCCAATCACGTGCACACTGCCCAATCAGCTGCACACTGCCCAATCAGCTGCACACTGCCCAATCAGCTGCACACTGCCCAATCACGTGCACACTGCCCAGTCAGGTGCACACTGCCCAATCACGTGCACACTGCCCAGTCAGCTGCACACTGCCCAATCACGTGCACACTGCCCAGTCACGTGCACACTGCCCAATCAGCTGCACACTGCCCAATCACGTGCACACTGCCCAGTCAGGTGCACACTGCCCAATCAGGTGCACACTGCCCAATCAGCTGCACACTGCCCAATCAGGTGCACACTGCCCAATCACGTGCACACTGCCCAATCAGGTGCACACTGCCCAGTCACGTGCACACTGCCCAATCACGTGCACACTGCCCAATCAGGTGCACACTGCCCAATCACGTGCACACTGCCCAGTCAGGTGCACACTGCCCAATCAGCTGCACACTGCCCAATCAGCTGCACACTGCCCAATCACGTGCACACTGCCCAGTCAGGTGCACACTGCCCAATCAGGTGCACACTGCCCAATCAGCTGCACACTGCCCAATCAGGTGCACACTGCCCAATCACGTGCACACTGCCCAATCAGGTGCACACTGCCCAGTCACGTGCACACTGCCCAATCACGTGCACACTGCCCAATCAGGTGCACACTGCCCAATCACGTGCACACTGCCCAGTCAGGTGCACACTGCCCAGTCAGGTGCACACTGCCCAATCAGGTGCACACTGCCCAATCAGCTGCACACTGCCCAATCAGCTGCACACTGCCCAATCAGGTGCACACTGCCCAATCAGGTGCACACTGCCCAATCACGTGCACACTGCCCAATCAGGTGCACACTGCCCAGTCAGGTGCACACTGCCCAATCACGTGCACACTGCCCAGTCACGTGCACACTGCCCAATCACGTGCACACTGCCCAATCAGGTGCACACTGCCCAATCAGCTGCACACTGCCCAATCACGTGCACACTGCCCAGTCACGTGCACACTGCCCAATCACGTGCACACTGCCCAGTCAGGTGCACACTGCCCAATCACGTGCACACTGCCCAGTCAGGTGCACACTGCCCAGTCACGTGCACACTGCCCAATCAGCTGCACACTGCCCAATCAGCTGCACACTGCCCAATCAGCTGCACACTGCCCAGTCAGGTGCACACTGCCCAGTCACGTGCACACTGCCCAATCAGCTGCACACTGCCCAATCACGTGCACACTGCCCAATCAGCTGCACACTGCCCAATCACGTGCACACTGCCCAATCAGGTGCACACTGCCCAATCAGGTGCACACTGCCCAATCACGTGCACACTGCCCAATCAGCTGCACACTGCCCAATCAGCTGCACACTGCCCAATCAGCTGCACACTGCCCAATCAGGTGCACACTGCCCAATCAGGTGCACACTGCCCAATCAGGTGCACACTGCCCAATCAGGTGCACACTGCCCAATCAGGTGCACACTGCCCAATCAGGTGCACACTGCCCAATCAGGTGCACACTGCCCAATCAGGTGCACACTGCCCAATCAGGTGCACACTGCCCAATCAGGTGCACACTGCCCAATCAGGTGCACACTGCCCAATCACGTGCACACTGCCCAATCAGCTGCACACTGCCCAATCAGCTGCACACTGCCCAATCAGCTGCACACTGCCCAATCAGGTGCACACTGCCCAATCAGGTGCACACTGCCCAATCAGGTGCACACTGCCCAATCAGGTGCACACTGCCCAATCACGTGCACACTGCCCAATCACGTGCACACTGCCCAATCAGGTGCACACTGCCCAATCACGTGCACACTGCCCAATCACGTGCACACTGCCCAATCAGGTGCACACTGCCCAATCACGTGCACACTGCCCAATCAGCTGCACACTCTCCGGCTTCACAAGTCTTTCCAGCATTCGCACATCACGGGCACAGGGAACAGCCCTGGGCGCGTGTAGCACAAGTTGTACTCACGTTGCCACGCACATCACGGGCACAGGGAACAGCCCTGGGCGCGTGTAGCACAAGTTGTACTCACGTTGCCACGCACATCACGGGCACAGGGAACAGCCCTGGGCGCGTGTAGCACAAGTTGTACTCACGTTGCCACGCACATCACGGGCACAGGGAACAGCCCTGGGTGCGTGTAGCACAAGTTGTACTCACGTTGCCACGCACATCACGGGCACAGGGAACAGCCCTGGGCGCGTGTAGCACAAGTTGTACTCACGTTGCCACGCACATCACGGGCACAGGGAACAGCCCTGGGTGCGTGTAGCACAAGTTGTACTCACGTTGCCACGCACATCACGGGCACAGGGAACAGCCCTGGGTGCGTGTAGCACAAGTTGTACTCACGTTGCCACGCACATGACGGGCACAGGGAACAGCCCTGGGTGCGTGAAGCACAAGTTGTACTCACGTTGCCACGCACATCACGGGCACAGGGAACAGCCCTGGGCGCGAGAAGCACAAGTTGTACTCACGTTGCCACGCACATGACGGGCACAGGGAACAGCCCTGGGCGCGTGTAGCACAAGTTGTACTCACGTTGCCACGCACATCACGGGCACAGTGAACAGCCCTGGGTGCGTGTAGCACAAGTTGTACTCACGTTGCCACGCACATCATGGGCACAGGGAACAGCCCTGGGTGCGAGAAACACAAGTTGTACTCACGTTGCCACGCGGACCCCACAGTGTGACTTGGTTGCGGGCGTTGTACTCGTACAGGTCCTTCTCGGCCTCGGTGTGACCCAGGCCCCTGGCTGCCTCGATCCAGTTGCCCAGCAAGAAGTGCTCGTCACTGGCCAGCAGTGTCTCCATGTCCCCCAGCAGGTCCACCATCTGCCTGCCGTACACGCTGTGTGGGAGGGCAGTCGCCAGTTGAAGTAAGGAGGAAAGTCAGGAGTGGCAAGATGAGGACGAAAGGGTGGGAGAGGGACGTGCAAAAACGTACACTCGCACGAACGCATGCACGCACACACACACGCATGCGCACACGCACATATACACTCATACATGCACGTACACACACACACGCACACACACACCCACGCACATACACTCTCACACACACACACGCACACACATACAAATACACACGCGCGCGCGCAGGCACGCACGCATACACATGCAAACACACACACACGCCCACACATACAAATACACACGCGCGCGCGCAGGCACGCACGCATACACACGCAAACACACACACACGCCCACACAAACACATACACGCTCAAAAGAAACGCGCGCGCGCGCATCCGCGTGCACATGTACAGGCAGCATGGCGGTCGGTTTCCACGAAGAAGTCTGTGGCGCCGAAGATTAAAACACAGCTTCAACTCAGACACGCAGACACACGTAGGCCTATTCAGACCTTTTTTCTCTTAGTAGAACGTTTACGTGTGGAGTAAAAGGTTTCAAAGATCAGAGCACATTTTCCCCTGACGAGAAACAAACGCTGTAGAAATGGTGCGCTGTTGTAACAACTGATCTGGAGAAGCATAGTGCTGCATCAGTGTCTGCGCTGCAGTCTAATTTTCAGCGCCACTAAAGATGAACATGAGTGAGTGAGTGAGTGTGTGAGTGAGTGAGTGAGTGAGTGAGTGAGTGAGTGAGTGAGTGAGTGAGTGAGTGAGTGAGTGAGTGAGTGAGTGAGTGAGTGAGTGGGTGGGTGAGTGAGTGAGTGGGTGGGTGGGTGAGTGAGTGAGTGAATGGAGTGAGTGAGTGAGTGAATGGAGTGAGTGAGTGAGTGAGTGAGTGAGTGAGTGAGTGAGTGAGTGAGTGCGTGAGTGAGTGAGTGTGTGTGCGCGAGTTGTGTGCAAGCATGTGCGCATGCATGTGCGCGTCACTTCTGTGCGTGCATGTATCTGCATTTACGTATGCGCAATTTCTTCGCTTGTGCGTGTGTGCAAGTATATTTGTGTGTGTGTGTGTGTGTGTGTGTGTGTGTGTGTGTGTATGTGTGTGCGTGCGTGCGTGAGTGCGTGCGTGCGTGTGTGCATGCACGATCGAGTGCTTATGAATGTGGGGGTAGCAGCAGGCACACGAAACTGTGGTTGGCATAGCTCGAAATGAAAGTACGTCATCAACTGCCACTGAAAGGGAGTACTGCCTTGCAGTGGGCGAGCATTCACAACTACAGGTAGTGACGATTGACGTTTCTGAACGCCCTGAGGCACTCACACGGCGTCCGCAAAGGACTTGTTGTCGTAGGCCACGGACAGGTTGTGTGCCAGGTAGACTGCGATGGTCTGTAGACTGTCACGTGTCAAGTCCACCAAGTCGTACCTGCAGCAATCACAGACAGTGCAATGAGGAGTCGGGTGTGCAAAACGGAGACAGACAGACAGACAGACAGACAAACGGACGGACGGACGGACGGACAGACTAAGACGGTAATCGGCAGAGACAGAGGTTGGGATGGGGCTTAGGAAGGGGAGGAGAGGAATAGTCGCCCTCCTCCGCCCCCTTCTCTCTCTCTCTCTCTCTGTCTCTCTCTCTCTCTCTCTCTCTCTCTCTCTCTCT
>JAWQFJ010001965.1:58155-82144 GCA_034096865.1 Theodoxus fluviatilis | reverse complement strand
GGGATACAAAGGAATCGCTTAGAGGGGGTCGCTTCACGTGTTTCCTTTGTATTTCTAGGAACGGTCCGAATCATCCGGGCAAAACCCAAAGGGGTAGATAGGATTTCTTCTGGCTGGCTCACATAAAGTGAGCGCGCGTGCGCGAACGAGAAAGAAAGACAAGATGAGCGTGCATGTGTGCACGCGCGCGTGTACGAAGGAGAACTGGACTCACTTGAAGAGGACGTTGTCTTGAGAAAAGCTGGAGCTTGCCTCCAGCAGCTGTTCCCAGGCCTGGAACTCGTCTTTGGGGTTGGAACCAGAGCTGTCCACACAACACAGGCACCATCACACTCGAGCTGTCACTACTCATATCGAGTCATGGGAGCCACTAACACTTTATATGCCTACATCTCTCTCTCTCTCTCTCTCTCTCTCTCTCTCTCTCTCTCTCTCTCTCTCTCTCTCTCTCTCTCTCTCTCTCTCTCTCTCTCACACACACACACACACACACACACACACATTCACTCTCATACATGGAAAAAAATACACTGTCTGTCTGTCTATCTGTCTGTCTGTCTGTCTGTCTGTCTGTCTGTCCGACCGTCCGTCCGTCCGTCCGTCTGTCTGTCTGTCTTTCTGTCTGTCTGTCTGTCTCTCTCTCTCTCACACACACATACACACACACACACACACACACACACACACACACACACACACACACATTGCAAATTCATGTTGTAATGATGAATAACTGAAGCTAATTCACATTACGATTCTAATGCATGCATGCCTTCTTCTTTACATACACATACATATTCATAAACACAGACGTGTCCTAGGGGTACAAGGTGGGAGAGGGGGGGGTGGGGGGGGGTTGGTGGAAGGTAGGAAGATGTATGGGGACATAAAAACCTTAGACATCCATCTACTACATTATGAGATTTTTGCAACGTCTTCATCAAGGACAAGGTATTATGAGCCACAATCGCTACTCCAAAAGATGTCATTCATAGCACTCCAGCTTACCCTTTAGTTCAAAATTTGATGTAAACAAAAGTTTTCTCACAAACAGTATGTTTCATTAATCTCAAGCAATTACATTTTCAATATAATTATATATCAGCTTACATACTTTAGACAACATCAAAGCAGTAAATGTGTTACACATCAGTATTTTCTTGATTTATCAAAATATATATACATATATACTGAGGGGGAAAGGCAGCCACACAGTAATACTTTCCCTGTGCAGAGCCAGTAATCAAATCAACCAACCAACCAACAAACAAACAGACAAACAAATAAACAAACAGACAAACAAATAAACAAACAGACAAACAAACAGACAAACAAACAAACGGGGAAGCTGCCTACAGACTGATAAAGTGCGAGTGCGAGTGCAAGACGGCAGAGAAACACAGAAGCTTGCAAAGCATGCAGTCATGCACAGGTGTCGATAAGCTGGAAAGCTGTCTACAACTACTGTCTTATCCTTCACATCAGTGCATGCATGCGCAGATTTTATACTACGGTGATCGTTTACCCTGGCAGGACAGAGAGGATCCCACAACCACAAGATGCCCCCCAAAGGCACACCGTACTACCTAAGGCTCCATTTTGTCGTTCAAAAAGGCCCTGAAAGCTCCATACCGCGGGTTCTAGCGATGGAGCGTCTAGCGACACCAGTCGTATGCGGTGTTCTTCAACAACAAAGTTTACCTTTGCAATAGGAGAAGCATTCGTTACCCAACATTTGCTTAATTCTATATCCAAGCAATCTAAAAGAACTCTGAAGCTTTCTCTTCCCTTTGTATCCGACTGATATCTTCTCAAATAAAACTCATCAAGCATTGTCTGTGACAGTCCTAACCACTTGAAAGTCCAGAGATAACAAAAGATAGAAGCAAGACAAAACAGAACCAGTGCTACGTTCTAATGTCAGCTCCTCAAATAGTTACCCCAGGCTGAAAGGGACAGAGAAAAAGAGCATGTTAAAGGGGATTCAACTCATTTAAGACATGTGCACTATAAGTAAAATAAATACTTCTGGTATTTGCCTCTATTCAAGTGTCCGCAGGCAACTTACTTTTGTGTGTGTGGTAAGTATCATGTGATTTATGACAATCCCTTTTTGTGCCAACCATTAAAAATAGCAGAAATATGTCATTTTTCCTCAAAGTGATGCAGTGTCCAAATGTTTATATCAACTCTCTTCTAACGGCAGAACTGTGGATTGCATCAGTGATGCATTTTCAAAACTTTACCATGGCTATGAGCACCACGACTTGACAATGAATTCATTGGGGTATACGATAAAAATGAAATATTTCACTAACGTCTACATCATTAACAATGCACCTTATTGCATCTCCGCACTCATCCAACATCTCAAACAGACGGGACGCATGGTGCTTATTAGACCACCACCCCCAAAATTGTGGTAATGGTAGCCTGACCAACCCTATTTTTTCTGCCATCCCTAAACTTTTTTCCGTTTGTGGTTAAAAAAAGGAGAAACATTAGAGGTAAACAACAAACTGCTTGCTGTCCTACCTTACTTATGAGCAATATTTAGGCATAAAAAAGCGTTTTCAGTGAAAGAGAAATTATCATATATGTTCAGTTGAATCTACTGCATACATGATATTTCTTAAACACACACACGCACGCACGCACGCACGCATGCACGCACGCACGCACGCATGCATGCACGCACACACACACACACACACACACACACACACGTGCTCAATCTGGTCTCCTTTATTTAACCCCAAAAAAGAATTTAAAAAAAGAGACTGCTCAGCCCCCCCCCCCCCCCCCCTTGTTACCATAACCACAATTTTCCCCCACTGGTCTTATAAATGCAGGCAAGTGAGTGAATGAGAATGATCTACTACTTGTGGAAATATGCTTGGACACTTACTGGAGTACGATACAACTGGGGGCGGTTGGTGAGAGCGGCGTAGTCAAGTCCATGTAGCCACGCACATGGTACAAAGAGTCCTGAACAATTCACAATGAAGCACGCGTCAAACATCTATTTATCTGTTTAGTAATTCTTATTATGTCAATTTTACAAATCAGTCAGTGTTCCTAGCGGCAGCTGCAAAAAAGGAAAAAAGTTCATATGAATTAAATAAATAAATCACATGCCCAGAAAGACTCTAGGCTTTTTAAAATCAAAAAAGAAAAAGAAAAAAAAGTTGAGTAATGCAGTATGATGACAACATGAAGTCTGTCGAAAAAGTGACTTTTTAAAGTTGGGGTTATAATTTTCCTATTTCTCTTGATGATTTTTTTCTTTCATCAATTTATGCTTCCTCCACACCTCGGCAATTTAAAAGAATAAAGCTTTTTCAACTGCTTGAAGTGTGTCATTTTATTGCATAATAATAATGATTAAACTATTCACTGGTCCTAGCAAAAAATTCAGTTAGTTATTTTCAGTCAAGTTTTCCTTAGATGTCACGATTACTACCATTCATTGTAGTAGTTTGTAAATGAACACTACCAAGCTGTTGCAAAGCAACATTTCCTTTATTCACCTTTTACAATACTAGTTCAGAATGATGGATGGATGGATGGATGGACGGAGTTTTACGGCATACCAGCCTTTGTAGGCTATGTAAGGCCATTAATCACGAAATAAATTTAACTGTTTCTAAAGAGTAAGCGAGTCAAGTCACAATGTCCCTAGTTATTCACCTCTTATGAATTGCGTAGGGAGACGCGGTGGGTCTATTCTGACCCCCAACCCACAGGGGTTCAGAATGAAGAGTATCATAAAACTACAAACTGAAGACTATATTAAATCAAACTGTTTTTTTTTCTTTTTAAACTAAGCATTAATGTTCCTAGACTAAATCTAATCTGCAAGTTATCAGTAAAATTCGTTCCTTTGTTTACAAATGTTTCTTTTGCAAATGCAAGAGAACTCAAATATGTCAATCCGTAAAGAAGCATTATAAATTGTGAAATGTCTGGGACTACACCATTCAGCTCACAGTGTCAGACAATGCTCTAAGTGTGAAGTGATGAGCTTTGCGGTCTGATGTTCCAATCAGATCGTCAGTTAAATGTACTTTTTAAAATCTTGTTGAATACCTGAGAAAAGCAAAATCAATCTAATTCAGCAAAGATGGTGAACTGGTCCACACACACACAAATCTGACCGTATACTTAAGAATGAGAACAAAGGCAAAAACATTCTCCTCCTCAAAGCAAGAGCAGCTGACATATGAGAAGAAAATTACACAATAAACTGCACAACTGGAATGCCAAGATCTCGTATAAAGAGCTCTCAAGAACTACTCTAAGCCTCTTGATCAATCCCTAAAAGTGAGCCAGGCCAAGCAAGCCAGGGGTGCCAATCCAAACATTAATCCTCGCTCAGATTGTAGATGGATGAAACCAAAGCTATTCAAAGCAGATAAGAGCACAGCAAACTCGGTGCCTCCAAGCACAAAGCAAAGGAGACAGAGGCTGTGTTTTGCCACGGCTCCGACACTGCAAGCTGCTAGGTTTGTCAAGACTGATGGGCGGATGACTTTCCATGGCAGAATGCCAACTAGCGCACATTTCTGACAGGCCCAGCCCACTTACAACAGGTTGGGAACTCAAGTAAGGCCGAACTTGCAAGGCGGTTGAGGAGTGGCCGGCGTAATCAGGTCGGTTGCAGTTGTAGACACTTTCCTAATAAGAACCCATAACACAGTCAAGAACATGCAAAAGAACAGCTATTAGTACCTAGAACTAGGAGTATCTAGAATAGGCTTAAAATACGTCTTCCCTCTTTAGCAACCAAACAATCTGAACCAGTGAAGCAACGGACACAGAACACCTCATCTCACTTGTAGAACAACAAATAAGGGTGTTAGGATTAGTGGAAGCATGAAAGCAGCAACATCAAAAGCAAATATAAAATGGGAGGCTGATGTCACTGGCAAACTGCACAGGGATGCATTGGTGGCAGGATTCCCTTCTCATCAGGGGGGGGGGGGGGGTGGGGGTGGTGGTGGTGGTGGTGGGGTAATGGCAGGTCCTGGCTTTGTTTGAGCCATGGGTTTCTCTGTATTTTCGCCTTTACTCACAACAGGATTGTAGGCCAGCCTAGGCCGCATCTGCACTGTGGTGACTGTGTGGTCCTTGTAAGGGATTTGGCAGTTGAATACGCTCGCCTGTCAGGGGCCACGACAAAGCAAAGGCAGGAAAGTCAGCAGGAAAAGCCACAAGGAAGTCAGCCTTTAAGGCCCAGTAAATGAATGTTTAAAGAGGACAGAACACTGAATTCTTCACTCCAATACTGCATGTCCACCTGTAAGATACTGCCTGCAGTCTTTGGCTTGGATGAAGAGACAGAAGCATCACTCCACTGTCATGTTCTAGACAAGATGAAAGGGAAGAGAAATTGCGGAAATTCTTTTGTTTTGTTTTGAGTTTGCACATTGTGATGATTAGTAAATGTTGCAATTTGAAATGTTGGTATCACTAGAAATAAGATGCAGCCTGCAACTAGGACTACCACATCCAACTTGAGCTCACTATATGTTGAACATTTCCTGTACCGAATGTTGATGATTGAAGCAGTGCCTTGGTTTATGAAAGCAAGAAGCAACTTATCTTAATATAACAACCTTAATGTTGAAGTGCTCATATGTGTACCTGTGCATATAAGTGAGCTTTAATTCAGGGTACATTGTATTTAGAGAATTAATTTAAATACCAAACAATGCGAGTGCAGTATTCACTAATAAGTATTAAAATTATACCAGATTTACTTGAAAAATAGCACTATCATCTGTCACTGTTTTTAACTCACTAGCCTATTTTCATTTCTGTTTAGACAAGTGCATGCATGCATATGTGCATGCAAATGTATGGGCACAAGTGCACAAGTATACACATGCAAGATCGCACATGTGTTGATGAATGCATATCAGACACTCATCATACATATTGTGCATGCATGTTACATAAACTTCAGTGCACTTTCATGAGCAGACACATGCAGTTATCTCTTCTATGTTAGAAAGGACAAGCAAGGAATAGCACATTACTCATTAGCAATGCAGAAATCTAGCCATAAGTAAGCAGCATACACTGCACTCCACACAGATAGGTCTACAGAGCATCCATGGAGAAACCTACCCCCATCTTCAGCTCTCAGATATTTCATCAATCCTAAACTCAAAATTTCACCACAAAATTTGTTCATGTGAAGATAGAGGGAGATCTCATATCTTTCACTCAGAAAGAGTTTCAGTTGCTATCCTCTTTTTGGAAACCTCAGCAATTTTAATAGGGTTTTTGAAAAACTTTATGATGAGAGAGAGAGAGAGAGCTAGAGAGAGAGAGAGAGAGCTAGAGAGAGAGAGAGAGAGAGAGAGAGAGAGAGAGAGAGAGAGAGAGAGAGAGAGAGAGAGAGTGAGAGAGAGGGGGGGGGAGGAGTTTTTTTCCCCCCTTGTGAAGATTCAATAGCTCTTATGATCTGACAGATTAGCACACAAAAAATGATTGTGCAAATGACAATGTAAAAGTAGAGAGGCATGCCTCATCTTTTTCAGTGTAATTTCAATTACTGTTCTTTTCTTGCATATCTGAGCATTTAGAGAGGTACATTTCTCCAAGAATTCTCAGGAGGATACAGAACCACTAAAGCTAGTTGACTGCACACAGTCATCATACATGGAACGGTTCACGGTGAATGTCTGGTCGTTTCACCAGCCCTGTCTTGCCATGAAACTTAAGGCCTGTGGTGTTGTTGAACACACTTTGCTACAAAAACATAGAAAATAATTCATGGAGGTTACAGGATCTACCTGCAATGAAAAACTCTTCAATTCATGAAAGGTGCAGAAAATCAAAGGAAAGTATGATGTGACTAGGCCCGTACAATATGTTTCAGCACTTGGTCAAAGCAAAGTATAATGGTAACCAGGTATAGGTACAATAGTTTATGTTGCAGCACCTGATCAAAGCAAAGTGGAAATACAACTAGGCAGGAATAATGGTGTAAGTTTCAGCACGGTCAAAGCAAAGTGTAAATACAACTAGGCAGGTATAATGGTTTAATTTCAGCACTTGATGGAAGCAAAGTGTAATGGTGACTACTCAGGTATGATAGATTATGTTTCGGCACTTGATGGAAGCAAAGTAGAGCAGCAACTATGCAGTCACATTGGTTTCAGTTTCAGTTTCGCAATGCAGGCAACATGATTCCTCGTGCATTCCACACGGCCCCAAACAATACAGTCCCTGTGTGGTCTGCGGCTGTCAATCGATTCAAAGACAGCTGCACAGATCACGGAGAACTAGCAAGGTTCGCTGCACACGGTAATCAATACAAAGTGTCTCACTGCTCAGAACTGGAAGGAATATTCTAACACAATGTCAAGGTTCTGTATTTTCGTCCTTGATTGAATACTGTCACATGAAAACAATTTCATATTAAAGAATGCATTTTTGTGATTGATGCAGATATTTTTTATATAATCAAAAAGTCTTGACCATTACTGAAAATGACACATACTGACCAGAAACACATTCCTCAGAAGTATGATATGTTCAAGAAAATCAAAAGGGCATTTCCAAATATTTTAAAGTGACCGCTGTGATTATTCAAAATGTCCAATCAGTCAGTTACTGTCATAAATTTGTTGTTTTTTTAAAAACCCAGATAGCTTGCTTTTCTGTTGCAATGTTGATACTGACTCCTGAAAAGTGAAACATACAGCCAGAGCTATTCATACAATTCCGTTGATCATTGAAAACAACAGTAACAAAGGAAATGCCCTTCTGAGATTATATTGTAGATAAGAGCAAAGGGAAGGGAAGGTCCTGTAAGTAATGATTGTTTTTGCCCTGGCACGCCGTAGACGTTGAACCAAAGCTAATGCAGTCATACAGAGGGGTAGGTGCATCGTAGGTGTTCACCAAGTATCATTCACGCACAGACAGAATTACACGCATGGACAGATTTACGACACAGGGTTGCAGCCAGTACAATATTCTCTAGATACTTTAATAAACCCAGATTCTTCCCGTCCCAGGGATAGAACCATGGCACACCACCTTGCACAACATCCAACCCCAAAGCATGCTCCCTGTCTCCGCCTGACAAAAGACATGGTTGCAACAAGCAAGTGGAGGCTGAGGGGCTGACCGTGTACTCAAGCAAGAGGGGAGAGCTTCTGACTAACTTTGCTAGCCAAGCATTCGCTTGGGGAACACAAATCTGGCCAGGTACCATGAGACTGGAATGCAACAGGCAAATTATGACACAAGACTATTATGCAAGAGATGAGGAGAACAAAAGTCATCTTTACCTAAATCAAAACCAAATCAGTCACTAACTACAACTCAGTCAAGTCCATGCACTGGCTTTGATGAATTTACATGTGCTTGATGAATTTACATGTGCTTGATGAATTTACATGTGCTTGATGAAGAGCTCAATAGTAGCACTCCATATCACATCTTGTCTGGCTGTGAAGTAACCATAACAAAATGAAAAACTGTCGTCTTTCACATCATTTTCCTGGGATATTAAGACTGAAGTATATTCTGTATATTTAGTATTAAGAAGCAGAAATTCTAGGGAGGAAAAACCAAACAGAACAAATGTGACGAGCCACGACAAAACCAGTGCTAAGTCCCTTTTTGGACAAAATGGGGTTTTAATACTTTTGAATTTGGCATTCATTTCTGTTTGTTTTGATATAAGAATGAACAATGTGAGTTAATTAGAATAGGAGTTACAGGCATTTCAAGTTGGGTACTGAAGCAGCGGTCACTTTGAAAAAACGGTCTCAGAAGATTTACTCTCTTCAGACATTAAACACCTTAGCAACGGTATTTCAAACTCCGTTTCCAAAAATAGCTGACCTTATTTTTCTTCGACATCCACAGAGCGGGAACGCCGAGAGAGCGGCCTTTCTATCGGTATATAACATGAAGGGGTTCTGCAAGGGTTTAGGTGTGTTTATTGCGGCTAAAATGAGGCAATTAACGCTAATTACAGGGAGCTTTTGAAACAATACATAACACAAAAGTCTTTATTTTACCATCAAAATATAATTCTTCAAAATGTTTCCTTTACTGGCATGATAGTTTGAACCATGTAGAATCTATTTTCATCAAAAAGTGAAAATCACCCAGAGTGACCCTCCCTGCCTTTTTTCAGTTGTAGCGCAAAATAGTGCCGCGCGACTTAGCACTGGTTTTGTCGTGGCTCGTCACAAATGGCTAATTAGCACATAGCCATGCAGGAGTTGCCTCCCATGCAAAATGCTGCCCCTCCATCTCCACAGTTAACCCTTTGTCTGCAGGCCTTGGCACAGAAAGAATTTCTTTCAGCAGTTCCCAACAGAGAAAACTCTTTTGTGGTTGAAACTTGTCATTTTTTGCTCTTACTGCTTCAACTTTTCACCGTAGTCAAGAGTCAAAAACACCTGAGGCATGTAGAGCAACACTGAATGGTTTACAGAGCAGTTATTTATGACAATGTAGAAGAGACATGTATCCAGGTCTGAAGCATAAAGTCTGAGAAATTTGTATCCACACTTATGTCTAGGGAGGGTGCCGTTGAGTATTTTAATTATAAAAAAAGTTTATGATGACAAACATTTAAAGGAATTTTATTGAAAATTTTATATACAGTCTTCCACCGGAAACTACTAAATACATTCTAAAAGTACACAAGTTTACTATGGAATATTAAATTTCATATCAATTCAAAATTTACAACAATGCATAGTATTAAATAAGAGATAGTACATTTGTGTGCCTATAATGTGCATGTATTTTAAAACAGAAACAGAATAAAATGGCCCCTTTCTACAAATCCATTGTCTCAAAGAGCACTAAGGAACTTAAAGTAATTTTCAGAGATGAACAGCTCCATATGCAAAGCAAGGATACAGGCCCATATGGAAGAGTCTTACCTTGAGAGTCTGCCAGGCCTTGTCTGCATAGGAATTGTAAACACCGTACCTCTGCACTGTGAAGTTGGAAATCCTGTGGGACACAGAGAACATAAAAGTGACTTGCATCTGCATTGTGAAGTTGGAAATCCTGTGGGAACAGAGAACATAAACATGACTTGTATCTGCACTGTGAAGTTGGAAATCCTGTGGGACACAGAGAACATAAATATGACTTGTATCTGCACTGTGAAGTTGGAAATCCTGTGGGACACAGACAACATAAATATGACTTGTAGATGGGTGGACAGATGGATTCACAGACAGAAAGTCAAGCAGACAGGAAGACATATAGACATGCACACTCTTGAATAGAAACACACACACACACACACACACACACACACACACAAACACACACACACACACACACACCACAAACACACACACCACACAAACACACACACACACACACACACACACACACACATGTACACACACACAAACATGGACACACACACAAACATGTACACACACACACACACACACACACACACACACACACACACACACACACACACACACACACACACACACACACAAACACACACACACAAACACACACACACACACACACACTACACACACACACACACACACACACAAACATACACACACACACACACAAAACAAAACACACACACACACACACACATGTACACACACACATGTACACAGACACACATGTACACACACACACACAAACATGTACACACGCATTCACACACACACACACACACACAAACATACACACACACACACACACATACACACAAACATACACATACACACACACACACACACAAACACACACACACACACACACACACACACAAACACACACACACACAAACACACACACACACACAACATACACACACACACACACACACTCACACACACACACACACACAAACACACACACACACACACACACTCACACACACACACACACACACACACACACACTGACCAGTCAGTCAGGTTGACAGCCCCAGGCCTCCATGCTTGTTCCATCATCAGTTCATAGACAACCTCGTTCTGGAAGATTCCCTCCGGTGTCAGCCCCAGCCCCACCATACTGCTGTTGGGGAAGGCGCGGCCCTGGGCCGGACCCTGACAAAAGAAAATGGAGCTTTCATTGCATGACCTCGAAAATGATATCACAAAGATGAGGTCTTAAAATATAGGGATCACACTAAATAAGTTGTATTTCGACTATCTCTGAGTGTGAGAGAGAGAGAGAGAGAGAGAGAGAGAGAGAGAGAGAGAGAGAGAGAGAGAGAGAGAGAGAGAGAGAGAGAGAGACAGAGACAGAGACAGAGACAGAGAGGCAGGCAGGCAGGCAGGCAGACAGCCAGCCAGCCAGAGAGACAGACAGACAGACAGACAGACAGACAGACAGACAGACAGACAGACAGACAGACAGACAGACAGACAGACAGACAGACAGACAGACAGACAGACAGACAGACAGACAGACTGGGAGAGAGAGAGAGAGAGAGAGAGAGAGAGAGAGAGAGAGAGAGAGAGAGAGAGAGAGAGAGAGAGAGAGAGATATATTTCATGCTATCAAAAACCAAAGAAGTTAAAGAATTATAACACAGAAGGGAAACTTACATTCTTTTTCAGAAACTCAACCTGAACATCTGAGTGAAACAGCCGATGTTTATCATGAAATTAAACAGCTCACTCAAAACTGAGAATTCACCAGAGTACACATAAGCAGGTAAGGCAGCCTACCCCATTGATGGCACTCAGGTCTCCATAGAGAGCCATGGTGCCTCCAAAGTTGTGCAGCATGTTCCAGATGAAGGGCTGGCCAAAGAAGGAACTAGATCTGGAGTAGACAGGTCTCTCTTCCGCCTCAAGGTCCAACACCACCATTCGTCCCTGAAACAACATGAGACAGTAATGGCAGTGTGTGTGCGGTACAAAAATGGTTTGCTAGGTCAGTAGGTGTAGTGCTGTGGTGATTTCCCTGTGGTGAGCAAAAACTAGGATTATAAATATCTTGACAATTCCATACATGCTACTACCTTTGTCAAACTGTGTGTAGTAACTCCCTCTGAGGATGCTGTGATGCACCTACCCCTCTGTGTGACTGTGTGAGCTTTACCTCAACGTCCACGACTGGCCAAGGTATTTTTTTTTAAGCAGCAGTAACTACAGAAGCTTCTCTTCCAGGCCAGGCCTGTCATTTGCCCTCCCACCTTCAACTCCAGGCATCAGATATTTCTCCTCTTTTGAGCGGTGACCTCTCGCTGACCCCAAGTAAGTACCAAGGCAGCATAGACTCAGTTACAATTTGGAGAGATGCAACCTTTGACACACATGGTCTAACAAGGTCACACATAGTCTGAAGGGACCAGTTGCTGGTCAAATAAGGGAAGTAGTTGCATACCGGGAGTTATTTATTTAAGAAAACGCTCCTGTCAAAGCAGTTTAGGTTGAGTAATGGAGGTGGTTGTATACCAGAGACCTGCATACTGGAGATTTCACTGCAAACGGGAGTCTAAAACATCAGTATTGAGGGAGTGACACAGTACCATGGGTACAGAGGTGAGGTACGCCTTCATCTCTGATGGCCCCCAGAAGTTTGAATCCTGGAACAGCCATCCCTGCATCAGCCTGCAACAGAGTTGTGTCCCTTTATTGAGTTGTGTTCCCTTATTGGATTGCACCTCTTCATTGGAGGGATGGTGTGAATGCAGCAACAGGTTTTAAAAAAAAGAACAACAAGAAAAGCTGGAAAGCATTAGAAAACTGGCATGATTATGCAGAGAGCATTTAGAGTTTCATCTTATGAATTAAAAGATTGCATGAATTCTTTCACTCTTTTTGAGACACAAGCCACGTAAACTCTGACCTGCATGAAATAGGCAGCAGGGGTCACACTCACCAAACTGCATCCGGGTCCACATCAAGCATGGGCTGGAAGACAGCTTTCCCAGCAGCAGCCAGGTAGTTGGCATCTCTGGAACACAACCACACAACAGCAATAAGCAGTGTAGACATGGAATGCCAGATATGAAAATAACAACTCTGCATATGAAAATGCATAGTAAATTCCTGTGTTACTCTGCACTTTCAATACACTCTGCATAAACCATTGTCTGGATCAGTCATCTACTCGTCAACCTCTGCTTGACTGCCAGTCAAGCATGACTCTCCATTTAGGAGTGTCACATCTAACTTTCAGCAAGCTTAGCAGTTACTGTGTGCTGCTCATGTGTCTCCAGCCTATTCACAAGCCAGTTTCTCTACCTGTCTGACTGTATCTTTGCCAGCCAGCCAGCCAGCCAGCCAGCCAGCCAGCCAGCCAGCCAGCCAGCCAGTCAGTCAGCCAGCTAGCTTTATCCCTCTCTTTGCATGTGTGTACGTGTAACTGTATGTGCATTTGCTTTTTATGTTCATGAGTGCATATTTCTCTTTCTGCATTCAAATGGGATGTGTGCATGTGTGTATATGTGTGTGTGTGTGTGTGTGTGTGTGTGTGTGTGTGTGTGTGTGAGAGAGAGAGAGAGAGAGAGAGAGAGAGAGAGAGAGAGAGGGAGAGGGAGAGAGAGAGAGAGAGAGAGAGAGAGAGAGAGAGAGAGAGAGAGAGAGAGAGAGAGAACATGTGTGTGTGTGTGTGTGTGTGTGTGTGAGTGTGTGTGTGTTTCAATGAACTCAATCATTTATCCAACCATCTGCCTTCTTATATGTCTGAAAGGTTTTTAAGTGTAATAAGGAGCACAGTGATAAAGAAAAAATTCCGTTCAACACATGTTTCTTATTTTGGTGCACTTATTGAAATATTACTGAAAATCTATTGTGGATATGTCCAACTATTGATATCCTCCATCACGGCATTTTCTACAAAGTGGCCATTGAAAACGTTATAAGTAAAAAAGCATTCAAATGTAAAAAATTTCTGCTTTTTTCTATCTAACATCTCATGCCATCACAGCTACAATGAAGGACATGCTGAAGACACAAACACCAGGCTCTTACTGGGTGGGGGGCCTCATTTCATTGAAGGTGTCGGCGTTGTAGATGTGGTCAAGGCCAAACTGATTTTCCATCTGTGGAAGGCACAGGGAACAGTCTGTCACCATTCCTTCTCTTCTTCCTTGCACGTCTCATACATAATACAATCTCAGTAAATCACAGTCTGTCCATGCACCTTCTCTTCTTCCTTGCACGTCTCATACATAATACAGTCTCAGTAAATCCCAGTCTGTCCATGCACCTTCTCTTCTTCCTTGCACGTCTCATACATAATACAATCTCAGTAAATCACAGTCTGTCCATGCACCTTCTCTTCTTCCTTGCACGTCTCATACATAATACAATCTCAGTAAATCCCAGTCTGTCCATGCACCTTCTCTTCTTCCTTGCACGCCTCATACATAATACAATCTCAGTAAATCCCAGTCTGTCCATGCACCTTCTCTTCTTCCTTGCACGCCTCATACATAATACAATCTCAGTAAATCCCAGTCTGTCCATGCACCTTCTCTTCTTCCTTGCACGTCTCATACATAATACAATCTCAGTAAATCCCAGTCTGTCCATGCACCTTCTCTTCTTCCTTGCACGTCTCATACATAATACAATCTCAGTAAATCCCAGTCTGTCCATGCACCTTCTCTTCTTCCTTGCACGTCTCATACATAATACAATCTCAGTAAATCCCAGTCTGTCCATGCACCTTCTCTTCTTCCTTGCACGTCTCATACATAATACAATCTCAGTAAATCACAGTCTGTCCATGCACCTTCTCTTCTTCCTTGCACGTCTCATACATAATACAATCTCAGTAAAATCACAGTCTGTCCATGCACCTTCTCTTCTTCCTTGCACGTCTCATACATAATACAATCTCAGTAAATCACAGTCTGTCCATGCACCTTCTCTTCTTCCTTGCACGTCTCATACATAATACAATCTCAGTAAATCCCAGTCTGTCCATGCACCTTCTCTTCTTCCTTGCACGTCTCATACATAATACAATCTCAGTAAATCCCAGTCTGTCCATGCACCTTCTCTTCTTCCTTGCACGTCTCATACATAATACAATCTCAGTAAATCCCAGTCTGTCCATGCACCTTCTCTTCTTCCTTGCACGCCTCATACATAATACAATCTCAGTAAATCACAGTCTGTCCATGCACCTTCTCTTCTTCCTTGCACGTCTCATACATAATACAATCTCAGTAAACCACAGTCTGTCCATGCACCTTCCACTCTGTTGAAGGCGACTTGGTGCTTTTACTGAGCTGGTAATAGAACAGATGGTAACTTTCATGTACATGTGAGTCTCAAACTGCTTTTTACTTATCTCCCTAGTCATCAAGTCCCCCCCACCCACCCACCCCACACCCCATCCACCCACCCCACCCCTCTCCAAGGAACAATCTTCATGTCATATGCTGCTTTGTGATAACCAGTCAAAGTTCTCAAGGCATGCAAATTGTTTTGAAGATGACAAAAATTATGATGATGACAATGATGATGTCAATGATTCCCATAACCGTGAATTTTATGCCACTCTTTCTACCCATGGTCTGGAAAAAAGCAAGTTGTGAATATCTATCCAAGTTTCAAACACACATTTATTTCATTTTTTGGTTATGCCCTATCCTTGACTGAAAATCAACCCTTTTGAAAAGCTTCCACAGTAATGTCTCTGCACTCATTACTGTTAAAAGTGTTATTGCCTGTCGTTAACTATGGAGAATCTACGTTGCCTTTGTTCTCACGATAATAATGAATCTTTCAAAAAGGCTGAAGGCACACACGGAACTCACCTCTTGCATGAGAGCCACTCCAATTTTCCTGAAGAGGGGGTCCTGGAAATCCAGGTGGTAAACTCTGGGGAAAGAAAAACATTATTATGACATGTATTTACGCAGATCCTAAAAATACAATTCTGGTCAATGGGAAATATTTTGACACTATCAAGTTTCCAGACCACAAAACTCTTAGGGGCAAAATTAATAAATGGCATCAGATAAAATCTGGCACTAAATACTTTACCAAATAATTTACAGGAATTTTTTTTTCATTAGTTCAACACAATGAAAGAGAGATAAACTCTCACATATCAATCAAAGATGTTAATATCTTTGTCAGTACAACATAAAAAAACTGTCAGATTTTGTTCTTATTGCTGTTCATGATTTTAAACATTGTCATCTTTTAACAATACTCAAAATATTTAGCAGATACAATAAATGCACTCTATTTGCTACACAATCACTCGACACTTACCCAGTGTACTCATCAGTAAATCCTCCCCAAGAACTGGATCGAGTCACGGTAGCATTGGGGTACAGTCTGAAACAGGGGTAGAGATGGTTTCAACTTGGGACCACAAAGACACAGAGAAAATCAGTTTAAAGTCAGTTTATGTAATGGAAGCAATGATCTTTTTATATCTTTCAAGTAGCATCAGATGGAAGTTACAAGACATGGAAAGAATACATGCCAGTATTTATGACTTGACAAGCATGACTGATTCAATGACTGGAGCATCTCAGCAGTCTGCTTGACAGCAGAATGAATACAACACTGTCAACTAAAAACAGGTTTAACAACTTGTGTTCCTCCTCCAGTCTATTGACATTCTAAGCCTTGTTAGCATTGACAGACAATTACAACCTCTCTAGGATAATTTTTCAAGGAGACAATGCTGAATGCCTTCCTCCATCTATAACAGGAAAAAAACAAAGGGGGGGGGGGGGAAGAAAAGAAAACAGACATCAGCACTACAGTATGGAGCATCTTTATCAAACAAAAACAATGCCAGGACAGACAACACAATACCAGAGTAAATAACAACACAATATAGCATTCCTGCAAGCTGACAACAAAGAAAGTCCAGGTTACAACCTGTCAACTCCTACAAACAGCAGAGAGAGAGACAGGTGGTTCATACCTGGTGATGGCTGTCAACTCCTACAAACTGCAGAGAGAGAGACAGGTGGTTCATACCTGGTGATGGCTCGAGGCACAAATCCAGCAAAGCCAGGAAGCACAGGAATCATGCCCAGAGACCTCATCCTGGTCAGAGCGGCCTTCTGAACTGCCAGTTGGTCGTTGATCCAGGACTGGGGTAGGGGGCCTCCCCATCCCATGATGTTCCCCATGCGAGCCCTGCACAGTGAAAGCAACACCTTCTGTAGTCCCTGGCTGCGTCTGCGATGGGTGTCAGGGTCTGTGACTCACGACTGCATGCCCTCCGCCTCCCTCCTCTACTTGTATGTCAGTCTCCCCGAGTGTGTGGGACCTGGACAAGTAACACTTGCACATCTCAAAGATGCACAGTGCAAGTGACACATGCACTTACAGCATCCTAACCCTAAAACATACTATGAGTCTTAATGCAGTAGTGACGTTCATTATTCTACAAATATGAAAACCTTGCCCCTACCTTAGTGTTGCCAATCTAAGCCCTACATACGAGAACAAATACATCCTTGGATTTTTACTTCATTGTTGCAGCAGCCATGATTCATAAAAGCAAAGAGTTTTGTTCCCAATACAAACCCTGAAAGGAATAGACAGAAAAAAGATGTCCTGAAACTGTTTCTGTGTATTGCCTGCAGGATTTTCACAAAGTATTAAAAACTCATCAACACATATCAGTCATGTTGGATCTGGTTACTCTATGCAATAACAAAAACATTGGTTAATGACAGAAACAGAAATATGAAGGTTTCACATTACATGAAAAAGAAGAGACTGCAGGTTGTAACAGAAGCTGGATGTGTTACATGGCATGATGTCTCTACATCCGTTTCCAAGGGCTTCACTCACCAGGCTAGGAAGGCAGGGCCTCCGAAGAACTGCCCCATGTCATCCAGTGTGAAGCCCATGTCCATGAACACCTGGCAACAGGCAACCACTCCATGTCATAGACAGTCTGGGAGGGGAGGGGAGGGGAGGGAGGGGAGGGGAGGGGAGGAGAGGTGAGGAGAGGGGAGGGGAGGGAGAGGGGAGGGGAGGGGAGGGGAGGGGATGGGAGAGGGGAGAGGAGAGAGGAAGGTGAGAGGAGAGGAGGAGGAGAGGAGAGAGAGAGAGAGACGAGAAGAGAGAGGAGAGAGGAGAGAGAGAGAAGAGAGGAGAGAGAGAGAGAGAGAGAGAGAGAGAGAGAGAGAAGAGAAGAGAAGAGAGAGAGAGAGAGAAGAGAGAGAGAGAGAAGAGAGAAGAGAAGAGAGAAGAGAGAAGAGAAGAGAGAAGAGAGAGGAGAGAGGAGAGAGGAGAAGAGAAGAGAAGAGAAGAGAGAAGAGAAGAGAGAAGAGAAGAGAAGAGAAGAGAAGAGAAGAGAAGAGAAGAGAAGAGAAGAGAAGAGGAGAAGAGAAGAGAGAAGAGAAGAGAAGAGAAGAGAAGAGAAGAGAAGAGAAGAGAGAAGAGAAGAGAGAAGAGAAGAGAGAGAAGAAAGAACGTGAGTGTGAGTGTCTCACCTTCTGGAAGATGGCTTCCTGCCCAGTGAAGGCCAGGGGCAGGTTGATGCCCTGCAAGGCCATCCAGTCTATCATCTTCTCCCAGTCGCTGGCGTTGTACCAGGCAAAGGAGTAGCTCACTGTGCACACGTTCTGGAAATAGCGGAACCTGGAACACAAACATTTAACTCAGTGTAAAGTGAATGATCTGTGCTGCTACTTCTGCCAAGGATTACCCAGCTGTTCATGCACTATTCAATCCTCTCTTTAGAAAACACTGTTAAGCCTTTATTCTGTCAATAACTGCTATGAAGCATAATGAATTCAAAATATTTTACCAAAGTAATGGATGGGTCAAGTACCCCAAAAAACCAATTAAACATTATATGGTTATTCAGGAGAAAACAAAAACTAGGTCCCATCAGAGGTGAAGAAAATGTGCAGTCAAACAAATAAATGTATTAAGGGTCAGTGTATTTGAATTCAGTTATAATGTCTCCAAGAGAGAGGAATTAGTGCTGTCGCACAGGTACCCAAGCATCCTTTCCATCTGAGTATTTGTCATCAGGTGACATAGGAAGGCCAAACAGGTGCTCCTATGCCCAGGTACAAAAGAGTGCACTGGGGTTTGAGACTTAAGTACAGAGAAGGGACATCTATTAAAAGGCATGGGCTGGGGGGTTTAGATTTTAATCAGAAAAAATTCTTATTTTCAGAGAACAAGTCTGAGAGGACCATGCCATGGGTATCACAGACTATCTTTACATAAGGTGAACATCAATTGATGCACCTGTTGGTTAAACGTCTAGGCGTGCCAACAAGAATTAAAGTTGTGATGTCCATGGGATCTTCCCAGTATCCATGTTGTATATTGTACGTCACAAAAAAAGATCCTGGCAGCTCCAATCCCAGTGCTCTCCCCTTGTGCCCTCATGAGTTCAAAGCCAACCGGAAGCCTGAGCTGGGCTATTGATAGCCTCTTTGTTAGGTGTAGATGGTCCAGTATGTCAATTGCAGAAACTTCAGCGTCTTCAGAATTCTGCAGCTAGGGTAGTGAAGCGACTGCCGAGGTGGGCTCGCATTTACCCCTGTTCTCAGTGACCTTCATTGGCTTCCAGTTCGCCAACGGGTGGAATTTAAGACCCTCTCCATCGTGTTTAAGTGTGAAACTGGTGAAGCCCCAACCTACCTCGGAGAACTCCTTAGACCTCACAACCCCACAAGGAATCTCCGTTCCTCAAAAAGAAGACTATTGATTGTCCCACAAACAAGGTTACGGAGCTTCGGTGACCGCTCCTTCAGCGTTGTTGGACCGAGACTCTGGAACCAACTTCCTGAGGGTCTGAGGGTTAGTCCATCCTTGGCCGCATTTAAAACTGGCCTCAAAACTTTTTTATTTTGTCTTGTCGCGCCATGAGCATGTTTATCGTGATAATGGCGCAGTAAAAAATGAAAATACATACATACATACATACATATGCTATGGCGTTGGGCTTTGAAGCGAGGCGCTGTGCCGTGGTTCAATCCCAGGGGCGGGAGAGATAGAAAAAAGTTTAAAAAACAAATCATGTTGATCAAAGAAAATTGCTGCTACCCTGTCTTGTCACTTTGTCTGGTATGAATGAGTAAATGATTGTGCATGAATGTATAGGTGAACATCGAAGGATGCACCTGTTGGTTAAACATCTATGCGTGCCAACAAGAATGAAAGTCGTGATGTCCATGGGATCTTCCCAGTATCCATGTTGTATATTGTATCTCTACAGAAGAGAAGCACAGCGTAGCCCCACCTGTCTGGCACTGGGATGGAGATGCCAGGGGAGGGGATGGAGGGGAAGGAGGCAGGCAGCTTCAGCTGCTGACCAGCCCAGGTGTACTGGCAGCCACACAGCTCCTTCAGCAAGTAGTAGAAACCAATGGAGGCAGCCACCCCCGTCGTCCCCGAGATCTGCAGCCTTCCACCCACTGTCTCCAGCTGGGGACAGAAGAAGTGGTGTCAGAAGTGCCCCTGTGTACACTGATGTTGAAAAAAGAAATGCTGCAAGCATAGCAAGGGCAGTGGATTTGACTGCGATGAGCTCTACCAGTTTCAATGAATGTGGAAATGGCATATATATTGTAATGGTATGTAGGTGTGGCTCGAAGCCAGCTGTGTACATGTTTCAAGAGCAGGCCCCCATGTGTACAACGAAATGTTTTTGCAGTATATGTTGCATGGAGAAAGTTTACTATGCTTATGTGGAAAGAACAAAATTTTACAAGCACTCTCTAAAAAGTGTACAGAACTAATTCATTCATACACAGAAAACTCTTATCTCCAAATTGAGGTCAAGTCAGGACATTAGATGCAAAGGATTCTGCTGAATAAGGGGGGGGGGGAAAGAAAATAAGTCCTGTGATTGAAGTTACACGGAAAAAAGGGGGGTTTTGGTAGGCAGGCCTAGCTTATATATATATTTTTAATTTTAAAGGAAGCCAGACAGAGACTGCACCTGTGTGTGTGTGTGTGTGTGTGTGTGTGTGTGTGTGTGTGTGTGTGTGTGTGTGTGTGTGCATGCGTACGTGTGTGTGTGTGTGTGTGTGTGTGCGTGTGTGTGTGTGTGTGTGTGTGTGTGTGTGTGTGTGCGTGCATGCATGCGTGCATGTGTGTGTTAAAAAAAAGTCATGTTAACAGTAGATTCATCTGAACATAAATCCAAATGTCTCTTTAGCTGAAAAAGCATTTTTGTTTAAAAAGTGTTCATTGGAAAGACCTGGCTAGCACACAATTTACTGTTCATCTTCGATTCCTTTATCTTTTTATTTTCTCTTTTTTCCCCATGAAAATACAAAAACAGGGTAGACCTGGTCATTGTTCCCACAACTTTAGTTCCTTCTGCTTAAGTTTAAGTATTTCATATTCAAAGTAGATATATGGGTGAGAGAAGGAAAGTTGTTGCATGAGACTAAGATACCAATAGATGTCATCATCTTATCTACCCAGTGTCAGGCAACAAGTAAATCACCAGGACTCACATGGAAGGCATCTCCTCCATCCTTGCCCATGTCGGGATTGATGACGACATCGATGACGTCAGAGCGGTCACCAATGACTCTCTTCATCAGATCCTTGACCGCAGTCTGCTGCTCCGTGGGAGAGGCGCGAGGCTTGAGGTTGTCCAGAGCTGGGAACCCTGCACACAGACATGCAGACAGTGTGAATAAAGTACAGTAGAGGTTGTCCAGAGCTGGGAACCCTGCACACAGACATGCAGACAGCGTGTGGAAGAAGCTGAGGGAAAGAGGGCCTCATAACAGGGACTTGGCATAATGCAGAGATCAAGAGATCAATCAGCAGAGCAGTCATAAGACACAAAAAATAAAATAAAATAAAATACATGTTTCAGGTAATATGCCAACAACAACAACAAAAAGGGTAGATAGGTAGGTGGGGATTTGTTTTTTCCCTTTGTCTTTCACTTCAAAGAAAGGTTACCATTTTGTAGACATGGTAAAATAACATTTTGTTCCTTAGAAACCAATGTTTTGTGCACCAGGAACATAATTTTTGTACGTGTAACATTTATTTGAAGTTATCATCAATTCTAGTGATGGATTTACAAATTGTATGTGTGCACTGTGCATGTGTAGTCTTTTCTCTTTTTTTCTTCTTTTTTTCTTCAAGCACAAAAAAATTAGGGTCAGCAGCAAAATTTTGGGTAGGTCAGGTGACTGGAAACAAACAAATATTTTTTTGTGTGCTAACAGGAAAAATAAGACCAAATGGTGAAACAACCAACTAAACAGTCACAAGTTTCAAGAAGATTGTCTTTATCTGATGAAGATGTTACTTTTTCTTTTAGTTGTACTTGTCTGGGATTTCATTTTTAAAAATTGCATTTTGATTTTTATGACTGATCAAGAATACACAATGAGAAGGATTGTTTACCCCCAGCAGTATGATAAAAGCATTCATCTGTTAATCAATGCTAAAACAAACTCCTACACACAATACATAATGGGCACATTAAACAATAAAACATGTCATCATTTCTTCAGAATGACTATGATTGTCTGCTTATCTTTCTAAACAACAAAGCTCACTAGCTGTCGTATCATTTCACAACACCTTGCAGGTGCTATAAGATAAACAAAAACTGTAATCTCACCACAAAGTATGACAGTTCCTTTGAGATAGGGAAGTCAACTCCATCAACTTAACTCTGTAAGTTAACACATGTCCCACATAAACTTTTTGACACAGACCATTTTGATAATTTCAGGCAAGGTGCAATATCATTATAACCAAAGAGTAATTTATAAGAGAATAATTATTAGAAAAGTGTCAAAGGAAAGAAAATAAGCATGGACAAAACATCACCCTAGACGTTTATACAGGTATCCATGTTACTGCTCCTTGCACAACGATTTCTACACTCTGGGAATCAAGATTAAAGTCTTCACACCAAATTCTAAGATAAAATTTCTGGCATTCATAACTTTCATCAACTGCTCATTATTTTCCATAAGGTGAAATGCAGCATAATAATAAGACTCACGCTCACTGGCCACTCCATTAGTCCAAATCCCAACAAGCAACACCTGAAATATGAATCCATAGGCAACTTGATTACAGCAGCAATCTCTGGCAAAGTAGTTATCAAAGCTTGGGCAGTGTATCACAGTATGCACAGACATCCTGACCTGGAAAATTATGCACCGTGCTCCATGTGTGTGTGTGTGTGTGTGTGTGTGTGTGTGTGTGTGTGTGTGTGTGTGTGTGTGTGTGTGTGTGTGTGCTGCACATGCAGTAAATTTCTGCAACTTAATGCTTAAATTTCAATGCTACAACACGGTTTATGGATTGTGTCCCTTTGAAGATCTATGGGACTCTTTGTATTGTACAGCAGAGGGTTCCAAAACTCTTTGTATTTGACTGCAGAGGGTTCCAAAGCTCTTTGTATTTTACTGCAGAGGATTCCAACACTCTTTGTATTTTACTGCAGAGGGTTCCAAAACTCTTTGTATTTTACTGCAGAGGGTTCCAAAACTCTTTGTATTTGACTGCAGAGGGTTCCAAAACTCTTTGTATTTTACTGCAGAGGGTTCCAACACTCTTTGTATTTTACTGCAGAGGGTTCCAAAACTCTTTGTATTTGACTGCAGAGGGTTCCAAAACTCTTTGTATTTGACTGCAGAGGGTTCCAACACTCTTTGTATTTGACTGCAGAGGGTTCCAACACTCTCCATGAAATGAGTTCTGTGAAACACTGCTAGGCTCTAATGCCAATGCTATGAGGAAAAGTTGAAAGTGAAAAAGGAAAGTGAACATGCAGATGGAAGAATAGGAGGTAGAAGTGGAATGAAGTAGTTTTGAGATATTTTGGTGTAGTGTGGTTAAGTGGTTTCAAAAGGAAGATGCTGTGAGAAAGAGCTGAGAGTGTATGGAAACAGTGAAAATGGAAATAGAAGAATAGGAGGTAAAGGTGAAATGAAATGGGGAAAAGAATTGGTGTGGTATGGGTTACTGAAGTTTCAGCATTTCAGAAACCAATAATTACAAAAATAGATATGGAAATCATCATCATCATCATCATCATCATCATCATCATC
>JAWQFJ010001965.1:40000-50645 GCA_034096865.1 Theodoxus fluviatilis | reverse complement strand
GGAAATGAAGACATTAAAATTGAACCAAATTACAACACCTTACAGACAACATTAACTCTGCAGCCCGGTTTCACTATTGATTTTAGGGGGGAGAACACGCTTAGAGAAATTTTGTGATTTGAGAGTAAATTGGTCACAGTCTCTGGTGATGGAGACAGAGCAGTAAACATCACCACTATCAACAGTCTGTTAATCAGATGTTTGCTTATCATTTCATCATACATCAATGGGATCTCACTAGATGTGCTGTATGCTTTCTCTCCTAATCGTTCTCCAGGAACATTGCTTCATATTTCTCCTAGTCAGCTCATTTATTTACATATAAACCACAATAACCTCATTTCAGCTATCACAATAAGAATCACTGATCAATCAGGAAATCTTATAGACTTTAAAGGCGAAATAGGAACCTTCTTTTTGTCTTTAAAGGAAATCTAAGTTATTGATATAGAATGCGGCATAATTATTATTTCAAACAGAAAATCGTGGGAGGTCACATTCTTGGAAATATTTTTAATTTAGCCAAAAAAGCGTTTTCAGCTGGCACCAAAATTCTCAGTGAGAAGCTTCCTTTTGCAAAGCAGCTTGCAACAAATGCAGCCAAGGGGGTTGTGGAGTCCCAAGCTAAGCAACTTGGGGACAAAGCAATTGCAAGTATCATTAACAGAATTAAAAATGCATCAACAAAAAATCCTGAAGTAAGTGCTTCAGAGAGTAAAATGGAAGTACCAGACGAGTATTCTAATGCAAGGGCTTTTATTAGTCAATTAATTTCAGGAGGTGGGGAACTTTCTTGGCTTTAAAATGCAAAGAATTTATTATGATGCTTATGGTAAAAAAGTTCCTAACCCATTGGTAAAAATTCATTCTTCTACTGGGGGAGTCATTCACTCATTTGTACCTTCATTCCACTCATTTGGAAAACTAATAGAAGCAAATTCCCCATTTGTAAGATATGTACCTCTTCAAACAGACAGAATAAGGTTGTGGATCACTGATGGATCTGATAATTTAATTTTGTGATGGAATGAGTTTTTTTAATGTATTCAGGGTTAGAGAAAAAGTATTTGTGTGAAATGTATTTGTACTAAGTATAAGAGATTTTTGAAACAATCTTATGATTAGATAGTTACGGGCAGAAATGCGAAAACTTTACCACTTACTTCAAAGAAAACGTTGTTCTAGACCCAAACAAGCAATACAGGATAGCTCTAATCAGTGTTGATCTCTGGTATTCATGGTTCAATGTGACGAAACAAAACAACACATTTACATATAGAAAAAAATGATCAGGTGCTGACTATCATGATACCACCTGGTGCACTCAACATTCCAGATATAAATGAAGAAATACAAAATGAAATGAAAAGAACAAAAGTAACTTTGCAGCCCGATTTTATCATTGATTTTACAGGAAGCAACACACTAAGAGACATTTTGGAATTCAATCGTAGATTGGTTAGAGAGTCTGGGGATGGAGACAGAGCAGTAAATATAACTACTATCAACAGTCTGTTAATCAGATGTTCACTGATCAGTGCATCCTACATCAATGGGACCTCTTTAGATGAGGTATATGCCTTTGTCCCCAATCGTTCCCCAGGAACGTTGCTTCATATTTCCCAAAATCAGCCAATTTATGTGCCTATAAATCAAACTAATCTCATTTCAGCTATCACAATAAGAATTACTGATCAATCATGAACTCTTGTGGACTTTAGGGGCAAGAAAGGAACCTTTTTCTTGTCTGTAAAAAAATTATAAACATTATATATCATATTATAAATGAGATGTAATTATTATTTGAAATAGAAAGTGGCTGGAGGCCAAATCCTGGGTCATATATTCAATTTTGCAAGAAAAGCATTCTCTGCTGGAACAAAAATACTAACTGAAAAATTGCCATTTGCAAAGCAACTTGCTTCAGATTCAGCTTAAAGCATTGCAGAAACACGAGCAAGACATCTTGGTAACAAAGCAGTTGAGCATATTATTGGGGGAGTCATTCACTCATTTGTACCTTCATTCCACTCATTTAGAAAACTAATAGAAGCAAATTCCTCATTTGTAAGATATGCACCTCTTCAAACAGACAGAATAAGGTTGTGGATCACTGATGGATCTGATAATTTAATTTTGTGATTGAATGAGTTTTTTTTAATGTATTCAGGGTTAGAGAAAAAGTATTTGTGTGAAATGTATTTGTACTAAGTATAAGAGATGTTTGAAACAATCTTATGATTAGATATTTACAGGCAGAAATGCGAAAACTTTACCACTTACTTCAAAGAAAACATTGTTCTAGACCCAAACAAGCAATACAGGATAGCTCTAATCAGTGTTGATCTCTGGTATTCATGGTTCAATGTGACGAAACAAAACAACACATTTACATATAGAAAAAATGATCAGGTGCTGACTATCATGATACCACCTGGTGCACTCAACATTCCAGATATAAATGAAGAAATACAAAATGAAATGAAAAAAACAAAAGTAACTTTGCAGCCCGATTTTATCATTGATTTTACAGGAAGCAACACACTAAGAGGCATTTTGGAATTCAATCGTAGATTGGTTAGATAGTCTGGGGATGGAGACAGAGCAGTAAATATAACTACTATCAACAGTCTGTTAATCAGATGTTCACTGATCAGTGCATCCTACATCAATGGGACCTCTTTAGATGAGGTATATGCCCTTGCCCCTAATCGTTCCCCAGGAACGTTGCTTCATATTTCCCAAAATCAGCCAATGTATGTGCCTATAAATCAAACTAATCTCATTTCAGCTATCACAATAAGAATTACTGATCAATCATGAACTCTTGTGGACTTTAGGGGCAAGAAAGGAACCTTTTTCTTGTCTTTAAAAAAATTATAAACATTATATATCATATTATAAATGAGACGTAATTATTATTTGAAATAGAAAGTGGCTGGAGGCCAAATCCTGGGTCATATATTCAATTTTGCAAGAAAAGCATTCTCTGCTGGAACAAAAATACTCACTGAAAAATTGCCATTTGCAAAGCAACTTGCTTCAGATTCAGCTTAAAGCATTGCAGAAACACGAGCAAGACATCTTGGTAACAAAGCAGTTGAGCATATTATTGATAAAATAAAGCAATCAACCAAGACAACTCATCCTGAGGTTATGCCTGAACCAGTTCCAATACATATGAACAGTGTTGAAGCAGTTCCAAACCAGTATTTAAATACAAGGGGGCTGATTAGGCAATTAATTTCAGGAGCTGGTTTTAAAAGGTTGTGATTAAAAACAAGCATGAAAAGGGGAGACAACTTTGCTAGGCATATCTGTCAGGCAAGTTATGAGAGGAGGAGCACCTCTCAGTTGTCTCCCTGCCCACAAACTCATTCATTCATTGCTGGGGTTTGGTGTGGGCACACTCTGTTGATCACTGCAGGCATTGGAGGGGGTGGGGAGATCAACATGACAAGGGAGGGGGTCCTACTGCAGGGGAAGCAATTCTTTTCAGCCAGTGATTTATTGGCTGTCAGCTGACAGATGGCTCCCTAAGCCCCATTCACTCAAAGACAGGAAGTCGCCCCCCCCCCCCCCCCCCCCCCCCCCATCCCCGGTGAAGCCATGGTCTGTAAAGCCCAAAATAAAATATTCTGCTCTCTGTTAAAGTCAAATCCTGGGTCAAATCTTCAATCTTCTCTTATCTGTGAGGAAGAAACTCACGGGAAAATTACCTTTCATCAAGCAGCTCGCTTAATACAGCTTAAAGCATTGTGGAAACACAAAGCACCTAGGTGTTTTGGGCGGCTTTGTGGGTGCAAGACAGAGGAACACCGGCAAACACCTGCATGTGGGTGTGTGTGTGTGTCTTCCTCGCCACCAAAACTCCATGTCTCCCTTGCTCCCCCCCCAATCCAAAAAACCGTGTGTGTGTGTGTGTGTGTGTGTGTGTGTGTGTGTGTGTGTGTGTGTGTGTGTGTGTGTGTGTGTGTGTGTGTGTGTGTGTGTGTGTGTGTGTGTGTGTGTGTGTGTGTGTGTGTGTGTGTGTGTGTGTGCGTGTGTGTTGAGGAGGCAGCCTTATTGAAACGGTAGCGTGTATTGACATGCTGTGTTTACCCAGCATAGAGAGCAGCCCCCCTACAACCGTATTCATTCATGGCAGGGGTTGCCTGCCTATCCAGTCTTTCCACTGCATGCCTGCTTGTGTGTTGTGCATGTGTGTGTGCATCTCCCTCTGTGCCCATCTCCCTCAGTGTAGCCATGTGTGTGTGTGTGTGTGTGTGTGTGTGTGTGCATCTCCCTCTGTGCCCATCTCCCTCAGTGTAGCCGTGTGTGTGTGTGTGTTTGTGTGTGTGTGTGTGCGCGTGCGCGCGTGTGTGTGTGTGTGTGTGTGTGTGTGTGTGTGTGCGTCTCCCTCTGTGCCCATCTCCCTCAGTGTAGCCATGAGTGTGCGTGCATGTGTATTGTGTGTTGTGTGCTTGCCCCTCCACACCCCCAAGGGGAGAATGGGCACCATGCCACAGGACAAAAGGGGGTGAGAGAAAGCAGATCCATTCAATGGTGTGATCTCAGCTTTGTAACTTGACACCGGCCTCGTGCTGCAGGGGGGTTGTGTTTACCAAACACAGCTAGGAAGCTCAGTGGTCAATCCAGTTGTTCTGCTCTTCACAGATCAAACCATACATTAAGTGCCTCTTAGCACTATGAACTGGTGTTTCACTGCTGTATGGGAGTCACTCCACTCCCCCAAACCCGTTGTCTCTCCCCACCCACCCACCCAAGTATGTCGATTTTCTTGTGGCAGTCTATGGCTTGGCTGTGCCTGGCTGAGCGGCGGGCAGGCAGGCTGGCGCAGTTATCCAGTTATCAATCGATTGGACTCGCTCACCACCACCCCTTGAAACCTGTTTGTGCTCTTCCTCCCCTATTTGTGCCAAGCGTGGCAGCGAGCGGTGTCAGTGTGGTGCAGATGTAGGTTGAACAGCAGTGTCACTGATTTGTCGTTTAATTTTGACAGTGACAAGTGAGTTATTTCCCTTTGACTGCGGGGATATTCCATCAAAAGTAAGCAGCCAATTAAATTGAATTTAAAAAGTTAGCAGTCGGCTAATTAGGGGTGAGGCGGCCGCCCCAACTTGTCAACTACTGACCACGTTGAGGGATTTTGGAGATAGCAAAACCGCTGACGTCATTAAATATAACTTTTCTTGTAGTACTTCATTTTCCTATGTAACACTGAGTGAGTAGGACGATCGTTGTGATGCTAGAACGAGAAGTAGAAAATAAATGAGTGTTCTCCTTTGCTGGTGATTGTGGAGTGTGGTTCCTGTCCAGTATTCCAGTTGGGTTGTTTTTTTAATAAATAGTTGACATCATTCTCGCCAGCTGTTTGCTTTTTTGGGGCCACCAGATTTTGTTTGGAGTAAGCTGTAGTCTAAACTTACGACCATTGTCATTTTTACCGTGTTCTCTTTCTCGGATTTTTCCAAGTGTAAAGTGTCGCTTACTGGAGTGACCATATTTTTTAACATACCTGTTTGAATTGTTGTTTGGAAAAACCTCACAGTAAAATATTCCTAATTTTTGTGAACAGAAACTGTTTTACCGCCCCCCCCCCCCCCCCCCCCCCCCCACTGATGTAGCAATGAGCACTTGTGTTCAAAGTGTAGGAATGGAAGGGACTGAAAACCATGTGCGTGCAAGTGAAGATCAAACAGAGGAAGATAGTGCATTTTGTAATGGAATGGACTGCGATCCAGACTCTGTGTTGCCTATGTTACATAGCAAACAACGATCTCGACACGTGACTTCTTCTTCCAGCCCTGACGTCCTCCGGTTGTGCACAAACGGCGGTGAATCAACGTCATCGCTATTTTCAACGGAAGAAGCACGTGCAGAGCGCGTCCACCCGAACTCTGCATACTCAGTCCCACGCCACGATTCGCAGCAAGAATAGGAAGAGGGCGGAGAAACGAAGATCCAAGTCACAAAGCTCAAAGCTTGAGTGGATAAAAAGGGAAACGGAAATCACAGCCCGCCCGAATGCAAAACACGACGAGGATATCAGCGCAGAAACTGACAGACGCGAGGGAGAAGGCGTTGAGACACCCATGGTGGACGTGCAAAGTGCCGCAGGGAGACACATCATAGACGAGGGCAGCAACGAGTTGTCCTCTGGTGAGGGAAGGTTCGCCGAGTCTGACAATAACCTGTTGGAACCTTGAAGGAATGACGTCCAGACTTAGTGAACCTGGCTTCATGGATTACATTACACCGTTTGACATCAATAGTTGTTTTTTTAACATTCACATCCGAGGATTTTGATTTTGGTGCATTTTCTGATATCTATTAAATATTCCATTCTCTGGCTGTCAAACTATCTCATTATGGACGACGATCAGGTGAAGCAGTTATGTTGGTGAAAAGGTCTCTAACCCATCGAATATTAAAAGTGAACTGTATCCAGGACAGCATGTTAATAATTAGAATACCGTGTTTGTTCTTGACAAATTTCATCATTACGTGTGTTTACATCTCCCATTGATTCTCCTTATTACAACAACGAAGAAGTAAAATATAACGTTTTGCTCTTAGAAGAAGAGTTACTTAGACTGCAAGGGGAATATCCAAACTCATCAATACTTGAATGCAGTGATGTTAATTCAAGGACATGAGGATGGAACATACATAGCGAAAGAGGTGATAATGATGATGAAGGGTTGGGTTCCGACGGTTGTTACTGCCCTGAAAGTACTGGCCATCGAAGCTCCCAAGATTACTGTATTAACCAATTTGGTAAAACTCTTATTTATGTAAAATATGTCATCAATGCATCTTGAATGGGAGCACCTGTGGCGACATTAGGGAGAATATGACCTATCCCTCTCAGCATGGGGATAGTGTAATTGATTATGGACTATTTTATGCTAATGATTTTACCTTTAATCTTAGTTTTAATGTAGGAGACACTATCATGTCTAGCGACATGCCATTAGAGATGCATGTAGGTCTGGGTGCAAACATCACTTCTCGCTAACAGGGAAAGGTAACAAAATGTCTTTGGATGAATGAGAAAGCAGAGAAAGTTAAACAAAACCTACAGACTGCTGAATTCAGGACTAACCTTGCAGGGGCGTGTCAGATGATAGATGTTGATCTAGAGGGGGCACTGCATTGTTTTGTAAAACACTTCTTTCTGGCGCTCAGTGCATGCATCGTAGCACTAAAACAGGACAATTGCCGGTAAGGAGTTATCCCAAGTGGTTTGACTTAGATTGCCAGCGAGCCAAACAAGATGTAAGAAAGGCACTCATTCACTCAAGAAAGTGCGGATTGACGCTAGACAGAAGGCAATACGTTGAACTACAAAATCAATATAAAAAAACTTATCAGGATAAAAAAGGTGTCCATAATAAAGCTCTATGTCAAACCCTAATCGATAACGTAAAAAATGCGGCAGCCTTTTGGCCAGTGGTGCGAAAAGCAGTGAAAAGAAGGTCCACAAATCTTCCCATAGATATGCACGAATGGAAAACTTATTTCCAAACTCTTTTTAGCCGTGGTAAGATTCCATTGTATTCTGACAACTACCTTGTCAAACATTAATAACTTGATACCCCAATACTCAAAGAAGAGATGCAGCTGGCAATATCTAAGCTAAGACACAGAAAAGCTGCAGGGACTTATTATATTCCTGGGGATTACCTCAAGGCTGCAAGTGTATTTGTAACCCCTTTCTTTGTTTCCCTGTTTAATGCTGTTTACGAAAATAAGTATTTTCCACGCAATTGGTTTAAATCTATTATCATTTCTACATTCAAAATTGGAGACAGTCTTAACCCTCAGAACTATAGAAGGATATCACTATTGTGTAGTGTAAGTAAGATTTTTATGTCTGTACTGGTGAACCGCCACCGCGACAGGGCAGAAGAAGGCAATAAGTTTTGCCTAGAGCATGCAGGGTTTCGGGCAGGCCATTCCACCATTGACCATATTTTTACTCTTCATCCTCTTGTAGTCGAGCATGTGTATGGTAGTGGTAGAGGAAAACTCGACGTTTCTTTTGTTGACTACCGGGAGGTCTTTGACTCTGTTGACAGAGCCCGGCTCTGGACAGTGTTGGCAGAGTCAGGGATATCAACAAAATTCTTGAGAATGCTCAAATCTGTTTATACACAAGTGCTAGCCTGCGTACGGTGGAATGGTATGTCAGATTTCTTTGTCTGTTCGGTTGGCGTAAGACAGGAGGCAGTTGAGTCCCCGAGAGTGTTTTGTCTGTTCATTGAGTACGTTGCAAGATACATTCGCACACACGGGCGCCATGGTGTACAGCTATTGCCCGGAATGTCAGAAAGATTTTCTCTTGTCTTTGCAGATGATATTGTTTTACTTTTCACAACTCCAGTTGGCCTACAGTGCAAGATAAATAATGTGTACCACGCCTCCGAAAGACTAGGCCTTCACATTAACACTGACAAAACAAAGGTCAGGGTCTTCCGAAGAGGCGTATTCCTGGGCCAAGGGGAAAGGTGGTTTTGGGGAGGTACAGACTTAGAAGTCGTAAACGAGTATAACTATTTAGGATATGTACTCACAACTAAATTGTCTGCGTCATCTGCTCTCAACAGCCTCTCAGTAACAGCCGAGAAGAAAACTGTACATCTGATAATGGCAATGTGGCAACTTCGCAGTCTTCTTCCGTATGTACGATGCTCAAATACAACCTTCTTTACTGTATGGATCAAAATTATGGGGATTGGAGATAAGAGAAACCATAAAGAAAGCGCACATGTTTGCATGCAAGTGCTTTCTCAATGTATCTATAAAAACACCAAATGTGATGTGCAATGGTGAGCTTCGTAAGTATCCAATGTCCATCGCTACTACTGTTCGGGCAGTAAGGTACTGGTTACGGGTGAGCAGGATGTCGGTGGACAGACTGCCAAAGCAAGCCTACTTAATACTATTAAAAGAAAACGCGCGTACAAGGTTCAATTGGGCTAATTCAATTGAAAGATGTTTGTCAAGACTGGGAATTGCCTGTGTGGACAAATGGTTAGCATACACACGAGAAGAGTTTTATACGATCACTGAGACAGAGGCTCCGTGACTGTTCCCAACAGGAGTGGCACATGACATTTAATGGAAGTGATCAGTTTGCTTTCTACAGGTCGTTTAAGCAGACATTACGGTGCGAAAGCTATATGAATTAAATAAATATTTAAAAATTTAGGGATGCATATGTACGTTTTCGCGTAGGAAATTTTGCACTGGGGGCAAACTTACGTAATCCTGCAAATGATGCAGACAGATTGTGTCCATTTTGTAGAGTATGATGATGAAAGTCATTTTTAATTCATTTGACAAAGGAAGAAAAAAGTATATTTTAAAGCACCTGAAACGACCATTGATATACTGACGTAGCACACTTGATAAATGGAAGTGAAATAAGGAAAATACGAAATGTTTGATGTATATATTTTACTCTTTTAAACTTCGTTGTGAGAGGGTTATAAACCCTGACGACAACAATGTGTAAAGTGTTACAAATACAAGATAGAATATACATGTAAATCATTGTCATGCTGACAGTGGGTATCACTAAGTTTCTTGTAATGCACCAAGTACACTGTCGACGATTGTATAATGGTGCAAAGAGCAGTAAATATGATAAAGGTACTATATTAGATCTAGCCTGCTATAGTTTGTATTATTTAAACACGCATTTGATTATATGGTATTTCAAAGTGTTATTCCACAACTGTGCTGATTTTACACGTGTACATAAAATATTATGGTTTTACATATGTACATACATGCAAGTTTTATTATCATGACGGGTCGTCGGCCGCAATAAAGAAATCAATCAATTGATCAATCAATCAATCAATCAAACAATCATCCAATCCATCCAACCATCCAAACCATCAAGCAATCAATCAATCTAATCAATCCAATCCAACCATCAATCCAATCCATCCATCAATCCCATCCATCAATACAATCCATCCATCAATCCAATCCATCCATCAATCCCATCCATCAATCCAATCCATCCATCCCATCCACCAATCCAATCCATCCATCAATCCAATCCATCCATCAATCCCATCCATCAAACCAATCCATCCATCCCATCCATCAATCCAATCCATCCATCAATCCAATCCATCAATCCAATCCATCCATCAATCCCATGCATCAATCCAATCCATCCATCAATCCAATCCATCAATCCAATCCATCCATCAATCCAATCCATCCATCAATCCCATCCATCAATCCAATCCATCCATCAATCCCATCCATCAATCATATCCATCCATCAATCCAATCCATCCATTCATCAATCCAATCCATCCATCAATCCAATCCATCCATCAATCCAATCCATCCATCAATTCCATCCATCAATCCAATCCATCCATCAATCCAATCCATCCATCAATTCATCCATCAATCCATTCATCCATCCCATCCATCAATCCCATCCATCAATCCCATCCATCCATCAATCCCATCTACCCATCAATCCCATCCATCCATCCATCCATCCATCCTATTCATCCATCCCATTCATCCCTCCATCCCATCCATACATCCATCCCATTCATCCATCCTATCCATCCTTCCCATCTCATCCCATCCCACCCCACCCCAC
>JAWQFJ010001965.1:22500-35000 GCA_034096865.1 Theodoxus fluviatilis | reverse complement strand
CTGGTTATGGCCTCAATTTTTCGGAATTTCACACCACATCTGTGACCCTCCTCTACAAAATGAGACAGAAGTCACCTGAACTAATTTTGAGATATCGACCAAAGGTGATGAGAGAGGTTACGTACGTAAATTTTGAGATTTGTATAGATTTGGAACCTCTTTGTTTTAATAGCATAACATCACGTTTTTGTGAATATTCAGTCATTTTCTTTGCTAATCTTCCAAAAAATGGATCCTACCCTACAGAAAAAGGAGTGAAAATTTCAATGAGAAATCGGTATGTTGTCCACATATGAGTGATAAACTATGAATAGATAGTCTAAAGTCCAAAGCTTTTCTCCTAAATGAACCTGTCCATACCGGATACTCGCCATGAGCGCTCATCTCAGAACAATTTTTTTAAACCTTTCAAAACGCATCGTGCCGTAAGTCCCGCGAGGAAATCGCATACATCGCGTTAGGACTGCGTCAGAGAAACCCACTTAGATGTTTTCTCACTCTGTCGTACCAGAATGACCTGCTCAGTGTCGACCGCGATGGCTTCTGACTGAGAGGGTGTGATCTAGGCATGAGCCCAAGCGTTAATGTTGAGGCCTCCTCACACGTGCACGCATTTCTGGCAACTATACATTTTCCGTTGGAAATATAGTGTTTGCAAGTCGCAACTACAACTGGTTCTTTTGATATGCTCGAACGTGCACACATTTCTGGCAACTATACATTTTCCGTTGGAAATATAGTGTTTGCAAGTCGCAACTACAACTAGTTCTTTTGATATGCTCGAACGTGGGAATTTTCTGTCAACGATGCCGTTCCGTGGGAAATATTGCGCCTGCAAGTCCCAAGTGCAGTGGTCTGTCGACTGTTCCCCCCCCCAAAAAAAAACAAAAACAAAAAAACACCACGTTATATTTTTTCATGTTCGTCGGACACTTACTTCCTCGAACATTCAGTCAGATGGGTTTCTGCATGTGGTAACGTTGTGTCCAGTCAGATGTCCTAATGGTGGTCTGGCCTCCCTCGATTCGAAACGTCTGTGGCTTCTGCTACTTCAGCTGTCTGTTGTAGGAAAATCCTGATACCTAAATACCTATCAAATCACTGTGTCTTTCTAACATGTGCAGTTTATTGCGAAAAACCTGTTATCGTCACAAGATGTGCAGCTGGCTAGATCGAGTTTGAAGAAAATTAAACAGTGCCTGTGTTGAATGACGGTGGAAAGTGCAGTTGTCAATGGAGCAAGGATGCAATTTCACACCTCATGGTGTTTTTCTCGTTTTGTTTGTGGGGAACTGGTTAATAAGGGACTTGTAAATCGACAGGAATACCACATTCATTCTGAGCATTTTGTTACAGGGAAAGCTGGAAAGACTTTTATCATCACACATATTCTAGTGTGAGTACACGTGGCCCAGCGATATTGCTGGGGAAATCCAAAAGCGTCTTGGGTTCATTTTCTGGGCCATGCCTTCGTCTGTCTTTTCCCCCCACAGTTCTCATTTAGTTGTTTTACCGGACACAAAGAAATAATGTGTCTTTTTCAATAAAACTTGCTTGGTGTGAAGAGGCCTTTACTCTTTGTCGGCCCATTAATACAGGGCAATTGCCTGCCTGCTGACCTAATATAGAATGCTTGCAGATCGCATGAGGTGTCAATAGCAATTTGCGCTTTCGAAAATTAAATGAAGAACGATTTGCATAGCCTCCTCCCCCCCCCCCCCTCCCCCCCCCCCCCCCCCCCCCCCCCCCCGGCCTTCAGTAAAAATTCATGTAAAGCTGTGGTATCATAATTTATTCCCAACTGTTCATATTTTCATTTGAATATAATGACAATAAAAGCGGTAGTTAGGGTGCCTTTGCTTGGCCCAAAATCAAGATATAATCACGAGGGCTAGGCGTTGCCTACGTTCCTCGCTCGTAAGGACACACTCGCCGTGAAGGCGGGAGGCTGAGGGAGGTCCGGAGTTCCCTCGATGCTTTCTGCTGCAGTGACCCAGATGAGCGAAAATGACAAAGACAGTGCGAGTTGGGCTGATGTTCGGAGATAACAATGCCTCTAATGTGCTTCTCAGGGTCCGAGAATGGAAAAGTGTAGGCCTACGTACACGGAAGTTTTTGCTGTTCGAGTGTTCATTTGTATATCTTGAGGAGTAGGTGTATTAGGTATTTGTGGACATACACTGCCGAAAATTTTATATCGCTTGCAAACACGCAACACCGTACACCGTGGACGCTCTATGAATTATGTCCCTTGAATTGATCGAAATAAATCGAGGACTACCATTTTCGACAAAATTGTCTACAGATGAACCCGGGTTGCTTTTTTTTTCGTTAAAAAAGTTCCCGTGTCATTTGATATAACACCATGGTGTGTTCTATCAAGTGAAAAACTGATGTGATACCTGTATCGTCAGTTATTTCGTCTATCGGCAACTTCTTCACCGACTCTGGCGCCAGGACGCAGCCATGTTCTTCCGCCTAGCGAGATGATTGGCCGTTTTTCTAGCTGTAGGAGCGTCTCACTAGCCCTCGACTAGCCATTCGAGATTTTGGGCCAAGCAAACGGTGCGTTAGACGACGAGAGTTGACTCAAACATGTCAACAATGGTGAGTGTCGCTAAATGGAGGGATGAAGGACTGGCTTTTCTGGCAATCCATCGACCTGGGGAAGGCTAGTAAGAAATGGTACGTTCTCAGCTCTGTGGCAGAAATAAGTTCAGGATAAAAGCTGCATTCAACTTCAATACTAGATTACGATGTTGCACTTCCTGTAGGAAAAAGTCACATTTTCTGCACAGAGGTTATTCTTTAAGCCGTTGTTTCGTCAGTGGAAAAGTACAATATTTTCACGATTTTTAACATTCCACTTTATCGCTGCGCGTTGCGTATGGAAACTTACTAAGTTCTGTATCAGACTGAGACTACACTGTGTTCTGTTGTACAATGCTTCATCTCTGCTATGAAGCGTAGCAGGTTGAGGAGTTTTGATTGGTTGGGTTTTAATGACTTAAAAATCACATAATCATTAAAAGTGAAGGGTTTTGGATACAAGAATCCACAAAATAATTTCACATTAAATGTTATCCCTCTTGATTGAAAAGTCGACTTAATAAAATGATTCGGGTCAATTATCATAGATAACAGAAGGGAGATAACCATCACCAATCATAAAGGAAGACCAAGGGGAATCCTAAAATGCTGCATCAGTACGAGCACGGGTATAAATGTCGATGTATGCTACAGATATCAAATTTTGACATAAAATCCAATCTGCTACATTGATGAGAGCACTAAAACAATCATTTCTTGAAAATAATCGGCACATCTGCCAATTCCATGGCTGTAAACTCCATGCCTCGAAGCATGTTAACCGTGCAAGTCCGTGGAGTAACTTCCATTTAATTCGATATTTAGAATGAGCCAATCAAATGCGATTACTGGCGCTGTGGTGTGATTGTTGCTAGGCAGAGCAAGTGGCGCACTCTAGTGTGAAGCAGTTAGAACTCCTTCTGAGATGCTCCAGCCGCTGCGCGACCTTGACAGGAAGTTGACCTCTGCCACTGGGTGAAACGTCACCAAATCAACGATAACCGACCTCAATGCTGTTATTAAGTCGTTTCTTCGATCAAGAAGGATAAAATCGAATGTATAATCAATATGGGAATTCATGTTTTCAAATAGGACCTCCAAAACCCTCTACTTTTAATGATAATGTGCTTTTAAAGTGGATTTTTTTAAAACAACCAATCAAAATTCCTCAGTCAGCCACATCGTTGCAGAGATGGAGCAGAGTGCAACGGAAAGCTGGGTTAGTCGTGGTCCTGAGTGCTTTCTCTTTTCGCACTCATTCAGCTGTTACGTCAGTAGGCTTGTTCAGGAGTACAAAGCGCTGCATGAGCGCTTCATGTTGGCAATTGAGCGCTCTTTGCCTCTCCTGAACACCTACAGATTTAGTGCAGCGCTTCACTTGTTAAAGGGGAGGTAAATCTTCTGCGCCCCATGTTGTGTTGCTAGACGCTAAGAAAGTGCTTTCTTTGCCACAGACATCGTTTTTGCACGTTTAAATGTATTCTGCATGAATAAAGTCCACTACTGAGCCATCCTTACTTGCCATTACCCGCGCATACAGAAGGCTTAGGGCAAACAAAGCCCGTTCCAGTCCCGAAATGATGTTTCTGAGGGTTATTTTACGCATCGACGGCCAGTTAGGGATCGAAGACGCCATTTTGAAAATCGTGTGAATCACCTCGGATCTGTGATGCACAGCGCTGCACAGCGCTGCACAGCGCTGAGTGAATCACGCCCCAAAATTGCTGTTCATGAGTGAAACACGTGCAGCGCCTCTTGAACAAGCCTCTTATGCATGTTGCATAATTGTAGCCATGTCATTGTCCTGCACCCGCAAGTAGAAACTTACAGAGGTGGAGACGAACGGAACTTATAACGGGATTATCTACTTTGTTCAAGTTTAGACCTATGCCTCACTCGCACCGTGGTCCTTAAACGTTTTAACTGGACAAGGAAAGCGCACGATGACTTATATAAAGATAGAGGTAATGGAAAATGGGAGCAGTTGAGAGTACTGGGAAGTACTGGGGAGTACCTGTACATCTCTACATCCTGGGGAGTACTGGGGAGTACTGGGGAGTACCTGTACATCACTACATCCTGAGGAGTACTGGGGAGTACCTGTACATCTCTAAATCTTGGGGAGTACTGGGGAGTACTATGGAGTACCTGTACATCTCTAAATCTTGGGGAGTACTGGGGAGCACTAGGGAGTACCTGTACATCTCTACACCCGGGGGAGTACTGGGGAGTACTGGGGAGTACCTGTACATCTCTAAATCTTGGGGAGTACTGGGGAGTACTATGGAGTACCTGTACATCTCTAAATATTGGGGAGTACTGGGGAGCACTAGGGAGTACCTGTACATCTCTACACCCGGGGGAGTACTGGGGAGTACCTGTACATCTCTAAATCTTGGGGAGTACTGGGGAGTACTAGGGAGTACCTGTACATCCCTACACCCGGGGGAGTACTGGGGTGTAATGGGGAGTACCTGTACATCTCTAAATCTTGGGGAGTACTGGGGAGCACTAGGGAGTACCTGTACATCTCTACACCCGGGGGAGTACTGGGGAGTAATGGGGAGTACCTGTACATCTCTAAATCTTGGGGAGTACTGGGGAGCACTAGGGAGTACCTGTACATCCCTACACCCGGGGGAGTACTGGGGAGTACCTGTACATCTCTACACCCAGTGGAGAACTGGGGAGTACCTGTACATCTCTACACCCGGGGGAGTACTAGGCAGTACCTGTACATCTCTATATCAGGGGGAGTACTGGGAAGTACCTGTACATATCTACACCCGGGGTTGTACTAGGGAGTACCTGTATATCTCTATATCCGGGTGAGTACTGGGGAGTACTTGTACATCTCTACACCCGGGGGAATACTGGAGAGCACCTGTACATCTCTACACCCGGGGGAGTACTATGGAGTACCTGTACATCTCTAAATCTTGGTGAGTACTGGGGAGCTCTAGAGAGTACCTGTACATCTCTACACCCGGGGGAGTACTGGAGTGTACCTGTACATCTCTACACCCGGGGGAGTACTGGGGAGTACCTGTACATCTCTACACCCGGGGGAGTACTGGAGAGTACCTGTACATCTCTAAATATTGGGGATTACTGGGGAGTACTGGGGAATACCTGTAAATATCTAAATCTTGGGAAGTACTGGGGAGTACCTGTACATAACCACATCCGGGGAAGTACTAGGGAGTATCTGTACTTCTCTACACCCGGGGGAGTACTGAGGAGTACTGGGGAGTACCTGTACATAACCACATCTGGGGGAGTACTGGGGAGTACCTGTACATCTCTATATCCGGGGAAGCACTAGAAAGCACCTGTACATCTCTACATCCGAGGAAGTACTAGAGAGTACCTGTACATATCCACACCCGGGGGAGTACTGGGGAGTACCTGTACATCTCTACACCCGGGGGAGTACTGGGGGGTACCTGAACATCTCTACACCCGGGGGAGTACTGGGGGGTACCTGCACATCTCTATATCCGGGGGGGGGGGAACTGGGGAGTACCTGTACATCTCTATATCAGGTGGAGAACTGGGGAGTACCTGTACATCTCTATGTCCGGTGGAAAACCGGGGAGTACCTGTACATCTCTATATCCGGGGGAGTACTGGGGAGTACCTGTACATCCCTACACCCGGGGGAGTACTGGGTAGTACCTGTACATCCCTACACCCGGGGGAGTACTGGGTAGTACCTGTACATCTCTACACCCGGGGGAGTACTAGGGAGAACTGGGGAGTACCTGTACATCTCTATATCCGGGGGGGAACTGGGGAGTACCTGTACATCTCTATATCCGGGGGGGAACTGGGGAGTACCTGTACATCTGTACACCCTGGGGAATACTTGGGAGTACTGGGGAGTACCTGTACATCTGTACACCCTGGGGAATACTTGGGAGTACTGGGGAGTACCTGAACATCTCTACACCCTGGGGAATACTGGGGAGTACTGGGGAGTACTGGGGAGTACCTGAACATCTCTACACCCTGGGGAGTACTGGGGAGTACTGGGGAGTACCTGTACATCTGTACACCCTGGTGAATACTGGGGAGTACCTGAACATTTATACACCCTGGGGAATACTGGGGAGTACTGGGGAGTACCTGTACATCTGTAATCCCTGGAAAATACTGGGGAGTACTGGGGAGTACCTGAACATCTCTATACCCTGGGGAATACTGGGGAATACTGGGGAGTACCTGTACATCTCTACACCTTGGGGGCTACTGAGGAGTACATATATCAGTACATCTATACACCCTCGTGAGAACTAGGGAGTACCTGAACATCTCTACACCCTGGGGAATACTGGGGAGTACTTTGGAGTACCTGTACATCTATAAACCATCGTGAGAACTGGGGAGTACCTGGACATCACTACACCCTGGGGAAGTACTGGGGAGTATCTGAACATCACTACACCTTGGGGAATACTGGGACGTTTTGGAGAGTACCTGTACATCACTACACCCTGGGGAATACTGGGGAGTACTGGGGAGTACCTGTACATCTATACACCCTGGGGAATACTGGGGAGTACTTTGGGGTACCCTTACATCTGTACACCCTGGGGAATACTGGGGAATACTGGGGAGTACTGGGGAGTACTGGGGAGTACCTGTACATCTGTACACCCTGGGGAATACTGGGGAGTACTTTGGGGTACCCTTACATCTGTACACCCTGGGGAATACTGGAGAGTACTGGGGAGTACTTTGGGGTACCCTTACATCTGTACACCCTGGGGAATACTGGGGAGTACTAGGGAGTACCTGTACATCTGTACACCCTGGGGAATACTGGGGAGTACTTTGGGGTACCCTTACATCTGTACACCCTGGGGAATACTGGGGAGTACTAGGGAGTACCTGTACATCTGTACACCCTGGGGAATACTGGGGAGTACTTTGGGGTACCCTTACATCTGTACACCCTGGGGAATACTGGGGAGTACTAGGGAGTCCCTGTTCATCTGTACACCCTGGGGAATACTGGGGAGTACTTTGGGGTACCCTTACATCTGTACACCCTGGGGAATACTGGAGAGTACTGGGGAGTACTAGGGAGTACCTGTACATCTGTACACCCTGGGGAATACTGGGGAGTACTTTGGGGTACCCTTACATCTGTACACCCTGGGGAATACTGGAGAGTATTTTGGGGTACCCTTACATCTGTACACCATGTTGAGTACAAAGAGCCGATGTTGGCTCACGGCGGTATGATATTTTGTTGTTCTTGTTGTTGTCGTCGTTACACAATGCTGTTTTGTTGTTGTTACACAATGTTCGTTGTTGTTCTGGTTTCACAATGCTGTTTTGTTGTTGTTGTTGCACAATGCGGTATTGTTGTTCGAAGAAGCCGAGAAAGCGTTTTGAGACACGCAATTCGGTTTTGTGACATCTATTCAAAGCCGAATGCGCGGTATTGTTAGGTATGACCGAGACTTGAACATATATATTTGAGCCGTGATATTCTGTCTTGGAGGACTCTTGTTCGAAGAAGTCTCGAAGTGTTTGTTGTTACCAGTGTACTGAATCTCTCAGACACTCACATTTCGATTTAAACGAACTCTCGATGTATTCTACATGGAGTTTGAGAAAATAATACTGCCAATCGGTGCGGTTTCTTTGTATCTATGCCAATGATTCTTAAATGAGCATTATGAATATGAACTGGAGGAAAAGAAAAACCGGAAATTTGCTAATGGTATCCTCACACGTGGCGACTTTTGTTGAACGGAGAGAACATTTATTTGTGTCCGGTAAAACAGCTAAATGACAACTGGGGGAGATTTAAAAAAAAGGATAGACGAGGGCATCGACCGGGAAATGAACCCTGGACACCCGCGTGGTAGGTGACAACAATACTATTCGATCACGGGTACACAAGAATTAGTGTGTAGATATATGTCTTTCCAGTTTAAGCCAGATGAACTGCTCTAGATATGCGTGTCAGACTTGTTTTGTGCATATCTTAGCGATAACATACCTTTACGGGACAAGCTGAGCTAAAAAGCAACGAAATCTTGTGCGTGTGTTTTTGGTATAGCTCTTGGAATAAGTTACTTACCTGGGAAGATATTTGGATTTCGAGTAGTTTCAAAAGCTGCCATACACTAAGTAGTTCTATCATTTGCCAAGTTGAACTAATAACAATTCACAAACTAAGGAAATTCATATTTGAATTACTTTATTCTATTTTCTGAAGTGACGCCATGTTTGTTTTGTGTACACGCAGACACAGCTTCGGAGACAAAATGGCAAGGATCCTAGGTCAGGTCGATGTCTCAGCAAAGGACAACTCTCCATGCAGCAATCAAATGGCAGCCCTAGCAACCTGTACAAAGAGAATGAATGAATGAAGGAAGATATTACATTTAAGGTCGATGAGCCTTTGTAGGTCAAGCAAGGCCACTGTCTACAAAATCACCAGGGCAAGCGAGGCAAATATCGAGTTCCCCAGTTATTCGTCTGTTAGAAATCTCATAGGGAGACGCGGTGGCTCTTGTCTTGTCGCCAACCTACAGTGAAGCTGTGCGAAAGAGGCAGCGTAGTCACGTGTGTCATTCCGTTCCTTTTAAATCGGCGAATTTCATCCAAGTTGGTAGAAAATGGTTCATCTTGGCGAAACTTTGAAAGTGCTCACATTAAGACGCAACGACAAATATATATATGAAAGAAAACAAAGGGCTGTTCTCATGGATCAATCAGATGGAATCTTTCAATGCCCGATTTCATATTTTCCCCCTGCCTCTTCGCTCACATCTCTATCAGTTTCGTATAGTGGCGGTCTTCCTCTGTACCTGCATTTCCTGTTTCCTCTCCATTCTGTAAGCACATGCAGACCCCTGCAAGCATCTCTGCCCACCTGTCTGTTTCGTTCATACGTCTGCTGTTGTGTTCTCCTGTGGGTTGGAGGTAAGAACAAATCCACTGAGTCTCCTCATGAGATCCAAAGTAGACAAATAACTAGCTAGGTAAATTGAGGTTTGACTTGTTCTTCACCTCAATTGATTTTCGTGATCAGTGGCCTTACATTTGGCCAATAAAGGTTGATGGACCGTAAAACTGCACTTATTCACTCATTCATTCATGTATTCATTCATTCATTCTGCGCGCGCGCGCGCGCGTGTGTGTGTGTGTGTCTGTGTGTGTGTGTGCGTGGGTGTGCGTGCGTGCATGCTTGCGTTCCTACATGCATTATGCGTTGTTGTCGGGATGTTTGCTGCTGTCATTATTCATATGTCCCCTGCTTGTCTGCCTACCTGCCTATGTCTGTCTGCTTGCCTTTGTGTGTGTGTGTGTGTGTGTGTGTGTGTGTGTATGTGCGTGCGTGCGTGTGTATGTGTGCGTTCGTGCGTGCGTACTTGCGTGCGTGCGTGCGTGTGTGTGTGTGTGTGTGTCTTTATGTCCTGATATTCCTTGCCTGCCATTCAGGGGGGAAATATTGCTCCTGAGTAAAGCGCATTAGTGATGACAGATCGTTTTGTTTCTTTTCTATGTACTTCTTAATATATTCTAGGATTATCTATGCTGCACTCGATGTGAAATAACATTTGTACAAAACAACATGCATTCTAGTTTTATATGACGATTCTACAGAGACTATATATCGCACTATAAACCAAATATGGCGACATGGATTGCTTAGAAGTGTAGGAAACTGTGAAAGTGCTGGAATGTGCCAGAGTATCGTAGTAGTTTCCAGCCTTTATTCCAGTCTCTCCGACCTCACTGTTTTTTAGTCACATGACATAGTCAGGGCGGATCGCTTTGAAGTGTCATGTGACGTTGTTTCGCGCTGCTTTGAAGTGTCACGTGACGTTGTTTCGCGCTGCTTTGAAGACAATCTAGTGCATTCTGGTGACAGTCGGTTCTTGATTATTACAGAGAACCGGCAACTAGTATCCAAGCATGGCAGCGTGAGAGCGCGAAGAGGCGAGAGAGCGCGAGAGGGTAGGTGAAAGCATGGATCCTATATAGGATCCATGGTAAAAGTGAGAAGCAGTGCTACAGGTCCTCCTCTAAACAAGGAGTGAGTGCTCGACGGGTTTTGTGCCCGAGAGTGAAGAGTATTCGAGAGAGTGTACACAAATGAGACACAGCGTTCTAGGTGAGAACGCGACAGAAGACATGTGACAGCAAGATGAATAAGTGTCACTGCATATAAAAGCAAATGCTCACAGGATCTAGCCCGAGAGTGAAGTGCATTTGCGGTAATGCTGTTAACTGATTGTGTTGCTGTGAATCGGCCACTGCAGGAATGGCTGGAGACGGGTTCACCGGGGTTACTCTAAAAACAGCAGCAGCCACGTGAGACCCTCCATCTTTGAAGAATAAGATGGATGGATGGATGGATGGATGGATGGATGGATGGATGGATGGATGGATGGATGGATGGATGGTGTTTTACGACCTATCAGCCTTTGTAGGCTATGTAAGCACGAAAATCACTAGAACAGTTACGAATGAACGCAAATCAAGTCACGGTGTCCCTAGTAATTCGCCTTTTACGAATCGCGTAGGGAGGCGCGGTGGGTCAATTCTTACCCCGAGCCCAGAGGGGAATTGAAGGATAAGAAGTGGAATGGATACAGTAGAAAAGTAGCCTATGTGTCCGTACATTTAGAAGAATAAAGATCGGTCGATGATGGTAAAAAATTGCACCAAACCAAATTGACAGTTTGATTACAACTACATGTACGTATAATTAATCGAGAACGTTTTTTCGACAACGACTACGAGATTCGGACCTATACTTCCTGGCGCAAGCTAGGAAAACCTCGAGCCGTGTGTACGTTGACGTTGCGAATAAGACGGTCGCAACAAAATATTTTATCAGTGATTAAACCAGGGATTCAGAATTGTGCTGCTAGGCTAGTTTTTCGATGTCCCAAGCGTACCCATGTCTCATAACTCCTACATACACTTCACTGGCTTCCCATCTCTCAGAGGACAGATTATAAACTTGCTACTTTGTGCTTCAAGGCCATCGACAACACCGCACCACACGCTCTTACAAATATTCTTGCAGTCTACACGCCCTCCAGATCTCTACGCTCAGCTGCTGACTCTAGAATGCTTAATTAAGGTCCCCCGCCGTAATAAGAAAACTCAAGGACAGCGTGCCTTCTCCTATATTGGACCTGTAACCTGGAATAGTCTCCCTCGCTCAGTCCGTCATTCTGACACTCTGCCCCAGTTCAAAAGTGCTCTAAAGACCCACCTCTTCCGATCCGCCTTTCTCGCTGAGCTGCTTCGCCTTACTTGACCTGGCCTGCAAGTGCTGTGTATATTGTATAGTTTGTTCTATTGGATATTAGTTTTTGTTTTTTGTTTATGTGTGTAGTGTGTGAATTTTTGTATGAATGTGGTGTTGAGTGGCTGTATGAGTGTTGATTCTTTGGATTGTAAACGTCATGAGCTTGCCTGTCAAGAGGAGGTATGTGCGATGAATAAACTATTATTATTCCTATACCAGAGCCTTGAGATCATTTTCCTTTTGTCTTCGGGAATCCGGCGGTCTACTTGTTTCTGTTATCTAGGTTACGACAGCGTATTATTACTGTGTGAAAGATTATTCGAAGATTGCAGTGCATGACTTACCGCATGTGTTGTTCAGCCTTCCAGCCACTCCCAGTCGTCATACTCGCCAAAAGCTCTCCATTTCATGTAGAAGTCGCAGTCATACCACCGGGGATGGGGACCTACGGCAACGCGTCTGAAATGCATTGGTGGCATACAGTACAGACAGACGAGTTGGTAAATGTGTGAGTGCATGTACATGTATATATGTATGTATGTATATGTGTGCGTGTGTATTTGTGCGTGTGTGTATGTGTGTATAATTATGTGTTTGTGAGTATGTGTATATGTGTTTGTGC
>JAWQFJ010001965.1:10000-17500 GCA_034096865.1 Theodoxus fluviatilis | reverse complement strand
TTCGTGTTCTCATCACCGTGGCAGAAGGGATTGTATGTCTTGGTTTGATATTTGTAGTAAACGTCGGCATTTATACCCATGAGTGTAACGATTTAGCAGACGACACACATGTTTGGATTCCCTTGACCTTCCTCTATGACTGGTGATGGTTACCTCCCTTTTGTTATTAATGGATTTTCGACCCTAATGCTTTTATTAAGTCGTTTCTTCGTTCAGGAGTGATAAATTTGAGTGTGAAATAATATTGGGAATTCGTGTATTCAAAGGGGGCCTCCAAAACCCTATACTATTAATGGTAACGTGCTTTAAAAATAATTAAAGAAACCGACCAATCGAAACTCCTGACCCTGCTACACCGTAGCAGAGATGAAGCAGAGTCAACGGAACGCAGGGTTTATTTCGTACTCTCAACATCTTTAGTGGCCTCATGTTAAGGCTGTTTATTGCAAAATGTGTTAATATGTGCAGAACATCGAACACGAGAGGCATGCACATGCAAAGGAACATTTGCCTCTGTCTGGTACACTAGACACTCATGTCTCTGGCCTACCAGAATGCATTTGCTTAATTCTTGCCTTTCTTTGCAAGTGTTGCGACCATCTTTTTCGCAACGACAGCCGTTTAGAAGAAGAAGGAGGAAAAAAAAAACAACTTAATGCATGCACTCGTCGACACAGCAATACGACTAGTTCACAGTTATACCATAATTCCACGTCACTCTTGGGGTTTCATACCCTGAGGTCACAATCGCTGTTATCCACGCTCTCATCTTCTGCTGCACTCTTACGCGTAGACGTAACTCTCGGAACCAAATTACATAGATGTCCCATTCCTTCTAAAGGAGGATTTGCACTGTAGTCCATGCACTCTCACATATCTTCTGTCACTCTTTCGTCTTCTGTCTCACTCTCATGTGTATACTTCACTCTCATTTTTATTCTTCACTCTCAGACACAAAACCCGTAGAACCCACTCCATGTGGGAGAACACGTTGCTCTGTTTCAGTGTTTGTTAACATACTCACACCTGTGTTCGCACACTCCTACGCACACACACTTGCGAGCTCATATTCTTTTTGCATGTTCTCTAGAACTTTCCACAAACTCGATCGTCTACAAGCACCTCAAAGCGACATCACGTGACATATCAAAAGCAGTTCTGTCCTGACAATGTGATGTGACTAAGCAACGGTCTGGTGGCGGGGACTGCATCTGAGCTGAAATCGATGCTCTCACACTTTCCAGCAATTAACAACACGAACGATCTGAAGTGCCAATGACCACATGCACAATACACGCTTAAGGAAATAAAGACATTTAATGTACCGTAATGCAAATGAATGAATGAATAAATGATTGATTGAGTAATTGGTTGATTGATTGATTGAATAAAGGAACGATTGAATTAATGAATTAATAACGTTTTCTTCCAACTGTAGCAAACTATGAAAATAGATCAAATCAACCAACTAAACAACGTTTAGTATTTATTGAGTCTGTGATGTAGACACCCTAGAACATACATGTTAAAGGTAAGTTAAGTCGATTCTAATGTTAACAAAAAATCGAAAACATGGAGTGAAATTGACGGCTAGTGAGTGGAGTTGCGATCAATAGCATTCACTAGAGTGCTGAAAGTTAAACAAACATGTAGTGTACGGAAGATGGACCATTAGGAGAACATGAAAAAGCAAGGCAGTGATTGTTTCATGACTAATACAGTTAAAATCCTACAGATGTTAAGCTGTTTGCTGATCCTAAATTGATCAAAATATTGTGAAAGAAAATATGCAATGATTAGCCCAGAATGAATCATACGATAGTCGCGACACATGCTGCGAGGTCGTGACTGGACAGAGCCTGCTAGTGCGACACATGCTGCGAGGTCGTGACTGGACAGAGCCTGCTAGTGCGACACATGCTGCGAGGTCGTTACTGGACAAAGCCTGCTAGTGCGGCATATGCTGCGAGGTCGTGACTGGACAGAGCCTGCTAGTGCGGCATATGCTGCGAGGTCGTGACTGGACAGAGCCTGCTACTGCGACACATGCTGCGAGGTCGTGACTGGACAGAGCCTGCTAGTGCGACACATGCTGCGAGGTCGTGACTGGACAGAGCCTGCTAGTGCGACACATGCTGCGAGGTCGTGACTGGACAAAGCCTGCTACTGCGACACATGCTGCGAGGTCGTGACTGGACAGAGCCTGCTACTGCTAGTGCGGCATATGCTGCGAGGTCGTGACTAGACAGAGCCTGCTAGTGCGGCATATGCTGCGAGGTCGTGACTAGACAGAGCCTGCTAGTGCGACATATGCTGCGAGGTCGTGACTAGACAGAGCCTGCTAGTGCGGCACATGCTGCGAGGTTGTGACTAGACAGAGCCTGCTACTGCTAGTGCGGCATATGCTGCGAGGTCGTGACTAGACAGAGCCTGCTAGTGCGACATATGCTGCGAGGTCGTGACTAGACAGAGCCTGCTAGTGCGGCACATGCTGCGAGGTTGTGACTAGACAGAGCCTGCTACTGCTAGTGCGGCATATGCTGCGAGGTCGTGACTAGACAGAGCCTGCTAGTGCGGCATATGCTGCGAGGTCGTGACTAGACAGAGCCTGCTAGTGCGACATATGCTGCGAGGTCGTGACTGGACAAAGCCTGCTAGTGCGACACATGCTGCGAGGTCGTGACTGGACATAGCCTGTTACTGTTAGTGTTAGTGCGGCATATGCTGCGAGTGATGGGGTGGGGTGGGGGGTCGTGGCATGTGCTTTCCAAACATTACCAAAACATTCCGCATTAATATGTTCTTAGAACAATGACATGCATTAGTTCTTTGTTCAATTGTGAGCACTTCTGGCGCAAGTTTGTATATTTTGTTTGTTAGTTAGATGAGCGTATGCAAAAGAACAGGATACGTGCCTAGTCCTTGAAAGCTACGTACAGCTTTGATGAGAGTAGCGCTGACACCAAACAGCGCCAAATTTGAGACGCCAGGGTATGAGATTGAGCGATATTCCCACGTTCTGTGTTTCTGCTGTGAGAACTGTCATATGAGACTGAGAACGCACGACGTGAGCCACTTCGACCATTTTCTCAGACATTTTATTTCCACCCAGTTTTATAACTGTGCAGAAACAGTCACTGACTTTTTTCATCTGTTGATTCGTAAGAGGCAATTAAATAACAACAACAATCGAAACCTGTCGTGCTAAGGCCGTAACCAAGTCGGGTAATTTTGTAGCCAGTTGTCTTACATTGCATGCAAAAGCTGTTAGGCTGCAAAGCCTTGTCCGTTCATTCCTCTGCACACGGACAAAGTAAAATTATGACAGCGATGCACAAGCACGTGATGCACCGTACTCACCATCGCTTTTTGAAAGGTGGCCCGTGAGTAGCCTCCATCACGACTTTCAAAGAAACAAAATTCTTGGAAGTTCGACTTGTATCGATAGGTGTAGTCTTCGCACTCAAACATGTAGCCTGAAAATGAAGTAAGTGGCATGGTGCGTTAGTAACATGGCCTCGCATCTGTGACCTGGTCCGGCAAAAGGCAGGTATACCAATCCAGGGTTCGTACAGGTTTTTAGATACAAAATTCCATGACTTTTCCATGACTTTCCATGACGTTTAATAACATTTTCCATGACTTAGCGAACTGTGATACATGACAGTTTTAAAGAGAAAAGTGTATGGCGCACGACCAAACTCACGCAGGCTCTTGTGCAGAAAGTTATGGAAAAAAGCCCCATCAGATATGGCCTTGCCAGGAACCTGAGCTGGATGTCTCCAAATGACTTTGTGAAGAAAGATCTACGCCAAAATAACAAAGCCTAGTTCCAGATCTGCCTCCAGGTCCTTGAAGGGGGGACACTACGTAAACAATGGGATTATAGAAAAAAAACTATTTATTCAGCAAGTAAAAGAGCTATGTTCATGAAATTTTGTACATAAAACATACACAATGTAAGGTATATTCAGACCAAATTTTATTGTTCCAAATTGATTTGTTAGTGTGTTATAACAGAATCACTGGAAAAAACACGGGGGTGATCTTGCACACTCTACCAAATACCTGTATTCAATTTTCTTAATGAGTACCTATCATTGTAAACGAAGAAGAAGGTCTATATTGCACAATAGGATGTAAAAAATGTATCATCAACACTTAGAAATTTGTCTGGTGACAAGTGGCACTATCAGCACAAAAACACACTCCCGGCATGATGAGATTAAACGTATGTATTAAAAAAAGTTACCAAGCTACGGTTTTCTTACTGGTCCTATTGTATGCTACATACATTCAGAAATGTACAGTAAAAAATTCAACAAGCTATCTTTATCCTAAGTCCCTTATATTTCTTGTGCAAAACTACTGCCGTAGAAAGAAAAACCTAATTTTGAGAAATTGGCTGTAAAGTTTGAGAACAAGTAAACTTGCACTGCAAATGAACTATAATAGGTACAATGTTCTAACATGACTTATTTAAATTGAAATTAATTTCTAATCATGATAGCAAACTTTCAGCTTGACATTTTAACTCAAAGTATCAATACATCAGGTCCAGAAGCATCACCTGTGGAAAAACAAAGCATTTGTGACAAACACATTTTCATTGAAGATACAATACTTGTTTGGCATGGTTCTGTCACAATGAATTACTCCATAGGGAATCAGAGAGAGTCACAAGGCAGTATTCAATCAAGTCCAGGTGAATACAGGACTCCCTCCTGGTTCATGAGTCGCTGGCGCTCTGCTCGATGCGCTTCCTCCAGTCTTGTCCGTCTTGCTTGGGCTTGCTTGGTAGATTTCCTGACTGCCTTCTTCACCCTTTCTTCATCTTCTTTCCTTGCATTATGCACAGCCAACTCCCCCAACAACTCTAGTTCATCCAGTACATCCTGATGTGCTGATGAGCCCTTTTGAATCGCTGGATGCAGATTGCAACGGCAGTATTCACTGTGAGACCTGCCCATCTTTCTTTGGGGCATAGTCTCCAAACCAACGAGTGGAAACATTCATTAGAGTTCTGGGTTTTGCCTGCATGGCATCTCTGAAGCAACTGCGGATCTCCCAGTCTCTAGTAGAGAGACACAAGTGCCTCAGCTATGTCTCTAGGAAGAGGGTGGGGGTGAGCTGAAGGGAGCTTGTCGTCTTCCTGTGCTCGCTTGTGGAAGCACCATGTTCTTCGGTCAGGACTGGATGCAGGACACCTGTCATGGTGAGGGTCATCATCTGTGGACAGGGTGTGGAAGAAGGAAGCCCAGACTGCATTCACCATGCCATCTAGGTCTCCTGGGTGCTCCTTGATGGCCTTGCCATAGTAGCTGGTGAGCTTGGCAATTCGTTGGTCTGTCAGTTTACCCCGGCCACCAATTGGAGCATGTTGGGCCTTTCTCTTTTCCAGAAGATTTTGAAGAGCTGTGCCCATTCTCTTTGTCACATGATTGACGCAATCCATTTTGCTGACAAGCACCCCCTCACCATAGACTTCTACAGCATTCACTCGGGCATGGGCCTCCCCATATCCATCCCCCAGCATCTCCATGTACCTGAAATTGTGGAGTGCTTCTGATCTTCTCCACAAAGTCAGTGCAGCTTCCACTTCCATAGCCTGGGCAGAACAGCGCACATTCTTCTGGCATTTCCCTTTGTGGTTTCTGTGCCACTCTTTGAATTCTGCTGTGTCTGGCTCAGGCCCTAGCTCACAGCCATGGCAGTAGTTTGATAGGATCACAAAGTCTACAACAAGTCCACTGTAGTTCTCAATGACAGCTGCAGTGTCACTGTGAGATGTTCGCCCCCGCTTGTGCCAGCTCCCATCAAACGAAACTGCAATATCTAGACGTCCTTCTGGAGTTGGCTCACTAATTTTCAACTGCAAGTACATCAGTCGAACCTGTTCAGCTGCCTCCTGAAGGTGCCTATCAACAGCCCGATGAACTCCTGAATGCAGCGTCTTCTGGTAGAGCTGCCATGTCTTCAGACGCATGGGTGGGGGCAATGTTCATGAGAGCGAAAAATCGTCTCAGTTGGGTGAACCCAATCCCAATGGAGGTGGCAGCAACGACGAGACGATGGTTGATGTCGTAGCCATTGTGCAGAATGCCTGTCTTTGGTGAGGTCCTGACCGCCGTAATGGTGTTTCCACATGCTGAGCAGAACACTTTCAGCTTGCTCGCTGATCCAAACATTGCCGACTGATTTTTGGTCACTGTTAACGGCTGGTCACAATCCCGGCAGTGGAACACGGAGACGAGCTTGTTTATCATGCTCATGCTGACGGTCACGTTCTCGTCATCACACACTGGCTCTCTTGTCTCACTCTCGAAACGACGAAGTTTCTTGGCACTGGTAGGGACAGATTCTGACGATGAGGAGGCGATTGCTTTCGCAACATCAGCTGCGCCAGAAGCAGATTCGATAAACGTGAGTGCGGAGGTTGCCGAATCGCTACTAGCGAGAGGTGCATCTTCGGTCGAAGTAGAACTGGAAGCAAGCACTGTCGATTCTAGAGCTCTGGAGTCAGTACATAAATCTGTTTCCACTCCATGTCTTCTCAGGAGGATACAGAACCACTAAAGCTAGTTGACTGCACACAGCCATCATACATGGAACGGTTCATGGTGAATGTCTGGTCGTTTCACCAGCCCTGTCTTGCCATGAAACTTAAGGCCTGTGGTGTTGTTGAACACACTTTGCTACAAAAACATAGAAAATAATTCGTGGAGGTTACAGGATCTACCTGCAATGAAAAACTCTTTAATTCATGAAAGGTGCAGAAAATCAAAGGAAAGTATGATGTGACTAGGCCCGTACAATATGTTTCAGCACTTGGTCAAAGCAAAGTATAATGGTAACCAGGTATAGGTACAATAGTTTATGTTGCAGCACCTGATCAAAGCAAAGTGTAAATACAACTAGGCAGGTATAATGGTGTAAGTTTCAGCACGGTCAAAGCAAAGTATAATGGTAACCAGGTATAGGTACAATAGTTTATGTTGCAGCACCTGATCAAAGCAAAGTGTAAATACAACTAGGCAGGTATAATGGTTTAATTTCAGCACTTGATGGAAGCAAAGTATAATGGTGACTACTCAGGTATGATAGATTATGTTTCGGCACTTGATGGAAGCAAAGTAGAGCGGCAACTATGCAGTCACATTGGTTTCAGTTTCAGTTTCGCAATGCAGGCAACATGATTCCTCATGCGTTCCACATGGCCCCAAACAATGCAGTCCCTGTGTGGTCTGTGGCTGTCAATCGATTCAAAGACAGCTGCACAGATCACGGAGAACTAGCAAGGTTCGCTGCACACGGTAATCAATACAAAGTGTCTCACTGCTCAGAACTGGAAGGAATAATATTTTAACACAATGTCAAGGTTCTGTATTTTCGTCCTTGATTGAATACTGTCACATGAAAACAATTTCATATGAAATAATGCATTTTTGTTATTGATGCAGATATTTTTGATATAATCAAAAAGTCTTGACCATTACTGAA
>JAWQFJ010001965.1:0-5000 GCA_034096865.1 Theodoxus fluviatilis | reverse complement strand
TTTCACTCTTTTTGAGACACAAGCCACGTAAACTCTGACCTGCATGAAATAGGCAGCAGGGGTCACACTCACCAAACTGCATCCGGGTCCACATCAATCATGGGCTGGAAGACAGCTTTCCCAGCAGCAGCCAGGTAGTTGGCATCTCTGGAACACAACCACACAACAGCAATAAGCAGTGTAGACATGGAATGCAGATATGAAAATAACAACTCTGCATATGAAAATGCATAATAAATTCCTGTGATACTCTGCACTTTCAATACACTCTGCATAAACCATCGTCTGGATCAGTCATCTACTCGTCAACCTCTGCTTGATTGCCAGCCAAGCATGACTCTCCATTTAGGAGTGTCACATCTAACTTTCAGCAAGCTTAGCAGTTACTGTTAGGGGCTCTGTGGCCGAGTGGTTAGCGCGCTGGACCTACAGTCGCTTGCGGCCAGTGGGTACGGCGTTCGAAGCTGCGAGGTTCCCAGAGTTGCATCCTTCAGCAAGATGCTTAACTCGCATTGCTTCTCCCCACCCAGGAGTAAAACCGGGTACCTGTGAGGGCAGTGTTGGCAAAATGTAGTGCGATTAACCCTTGTATGCGGCCAAGCGCCAGCATCGGGTTGGAATACTCCCCAGGGAACGGAGTTGGTGCTGGTACCTGACTGTGTGCGTTTTAAATGTCTGTCACTATGTTTGTTGTGAGGTACGAGTGAGGATTGATCAAGATGCCCAGTGATCAGGGGGTAAAGTGTAAAGCAGTTTGAGCACCGATCAATGGTGGAAAGTCACTATATAAAATCACATCTTTTTATACCTTTTTACTGTGTGCTGCTCATATGTCTCCAGCCTATACACAAGCCAGTTTCTCTGCCTGTCTGATTGTATCTTTGCCAGCCAGCCAGCCAACCAGTCAGTCAATCAGCCAGCCAGCTAGCTTTATCCCTCTCTTAGAATGTGTGTACGTGTAACTGTATGTGCATTTGCTTTTTATGTTCATGAGTGCATATTTCTCTTTCTGCATGCAAATGGGCTGTGTGCATGTGTGTATGTGTGTGTGTGTGTGTGTGTCTGTGAGAGAGAGAGAGAGAGAGAGAGAGAGAGAGAGAGAGAGAGAGAGAGAGAGAGAAAGAGAGAGGGAGAGGGAGAGGGAGAGAAGGAGAGAGGGAGAGGGAGAGGGAGAGAGGGGGAGAGAGAGAGAGGGAGACAGAGAGAGAGAGAGAGAGAGAGAGAGAGAGAGAGAGAGAGAGAGAGAGAGAGGGAGACGGAGAGAGGGAGAGAGAGAGAGAGAGGGAGAGAGAGAGAGGGAGAGAGAGAGAGAGAGAGAGAGAGAGAGAGAGAGAGAGAGAGAGAGAATGTGTGTGTGTGTGTGTGTGTGTGTGTGTGTGTGTGTGTGTGTGTGTGTGTGTGTGTGTGTGTGTGTGTGTGTGTGTGTGTGTGTGTGTTTCAATGAACCCAATCATTTATCCAACCATCTGCCTTCTTATCTGTCTGAAAGGTTTTTAAGTGTAATAAGGAGCACACTGATAAAGAAAAAATTCCGTTCAACACATGTTTCTTATTTTGGTGCACTTATTGAAATATTACTGAAAATCTATTGTGGATATGTCCAACTATTGATGTCCTCCATCACAGCATTTTCTACAAAGTGGCCATTGAAAACGTTGTAAGTAAAAAAGCATTCAAATGTCAAAGATATCTGCTTTTTTCTATCTAACATCTCATGCCATCACAGCTACAATGAAGGACATGCTGAAGACACAAACACCAGGCTCTTACTGGGTGGGGGGCCTCATCTCATTGAAGGTGTCGGCGTTGTAGATGTGGTCAAGGCCAAACTGATTTTCCATCTGTGGAAGGCACAGAGAACAGTCTGTCCATGCACCTTCTCTTCTTCCTTGCACGTCTCATACATAATACAGTCTCAGTAAATCCCAGTCTGTCCATGCACCTTCTCTTCTTCCTTGCACGTCTCATACATAATACAGTCTCAGTAAATCTCAGTCTGTCCATGCACCTTCTCTTCTTCCTTGCACGTCTCATACATAATACAATCTCAGTAAATCACAGTCTGTCCATGCACCTTCTCTTCTTCCTTGCACGTCTCATACATAATACAATCTCAGTAAATCACAGTCTGTCCATGCACCTTCTCTTCTTCCTTGCACGTCTCATACATAATACAATCTCAGTAAATCCCAGTCTGTCCATGCACCTTCTCTTCTTCCTTGCACGTCTCATACATAATACAATCTCAGTAAATCCCAGTCTGTCCATGCACCTTCTCTTCTTCCTTGCACGTCTCATACATAATACAATCTCAGTAAATCCCAGTCTGTCCATGCACCTTCTCTTCTTCCTTGCACGTCTCATACATAATACAATCTCAGTAAACCACAGTCTGTCCATGCACCTTGAACCACTCTGTTCAATGTGACTTGGTGCTTTTACTGAGCTGGTAATAGAACAGACGGTAACTTTCATGTACATGTGAGTCTCAAACTGCTTTTTACTTATCTCCCCACCCCCACCCCCACCCCCCACCCCACCCCTCTCCAAGGAACAATCATCATGTCATATGCTGCTTTGTGATAACCAGTCAAAATTCTCGAGGCTTGCAAATTGTTTTGAAGATGACAAAAATTATGATGATGACAATGATGATGTCAATGATTCCCATAACCGTGAATTTTATGCCACTCTTTCTACCCATGGTCTGGAAGAAAGCAAGTTGTGAAGTTCTATCCAAGTTTCAAACACACATTTATTTCATTTTTTGGTTATGCCCTATCCTGGACTGAAAATCAACCCTTTTGAAAAGCTCATCACTGTAATTGCCTGTCGTTAACTATGGAGAATCTACGTTGCCTTTGTTCTCACGATAATAATGAATCTTTCATCAGGCTGAAAGCACACACGGAACTCACCTCTTGCATGAGAGCCACTCCAATTTTCCTGAAGAGAGGGTCCTGGAAATCCAGGTGGTAAACTCTGGGGAAAGAAAAAAATTATTATGACATGTATTTATGCAGATCCCAAAAATACAATTCTGGTCAATGGGAAATATTTTGACACTATCAAGTTTCCAGATCACAAAACTCTTAGAGGCAAAATTAATAAATGGCATCAGATAAAATCTGGCACTAAATACTTTACCAAATAATTTACAGGAATTTTTTTTCATTAGTTCAACACAATGAAAGAGAGATAAACCCCCACATATCAATCAAAGATGTTAATATCTTTGTCAGTACAACATAAAAAACTGTCATATTTTGTTCTTATTGCTGTTCATGATTTTAAACATTGTCATCTTCTAACAATACTCAAAATATTTACAAGCAGATACAATAAATGCACTCTATTTGCTACACAGTCACTCGACACTTACCCAGTGTACTCATCAGTAAATCCTCCCCAAGAACTGGATCGAGTCACGGTAGCATTGGGGTACAGTCTGAAACAGGGGTGGAGATGGCTTCAACTTGGGACCACAAAGACACAGAGAAAATCAGTTTAAAGTCAGTTTATGTCATGGAAGCAATGATCTTTTTATATATTTCAAGTAGCATCAGATGGAAGTTACAACACATGAAAAGAATACATGCCAGTATTTAAGACTTGACAAGCATGACTGATTCAATGACTGAAGCATCTCAGCAGTCTGCTTGACAGCAGAATAAATACAACACTGTCAACTAAAAACAGGATTAACAACTTGTGTTCCTCCTCCAGTCTGTTGACATTCTAAGCTTTGTTAGCATTGACAGACAATTACAACCTCTCTAGGATAATTTTTCAAGGAGACAATGCTGAATGCCTTCCTCCATCTATAACAGGAAAAAAACAAAGGGGGGGGGGGAAGAAAAGAAAACAGACATCAGCACTACAGTATGGAGCGTCTTTATCAAACAAAAACAATGCCAGGACAGACAACACAATACCAGAGAAAATAACAACACATTATAGCATTCCTGCAAGCTGACAACAAAGAATGTCCAGGTTACAACCTGTCAACTCCTACAAACAGCAGAGAGAGACAGGTGGTCCATACCTGGTGATGGCTCGAGGCACAAATCCAGCAAAGCCAGGAAGCACAGGAATCATGCCCAGAGACCTCATCCTGGTCAGAGCGGCCTTCTGAACTGCCAGTTGGTCGTTGATCCAGGACTGGGGTAGGGGGCCTCCCCATCCCATGATGTTCCCCATGCGAGCCCTGCACAGAGAAAGCAACATCTTCTGTAGTCCCTGGCTGCATCTGCGATGGGTGTCAGGGTCTGTGACTCACGACTGCATGCCCTCCGCCTCCCTCCTCTACTTGTATGTCAGTCTCCCTGAGTGTGTGGGACCTGGACAAGTAACACTTGCACATCTCAAAGATGCACAGTGCAAGTGACACATGCACTTACAGCATCCTAACCCTAAAACATACTTTGAGTCTTATTCTTAATGCAGTAGTGACGTTCATTATTCTACAAATTCGAAAACCTTGCCCCTACCTTAGTATTGCCAATCTGAGCCCTACATAGGAGAACAAATACATCCTTTGATTTGAAATTCATGGTTGCAGCAGCCATGATTCATAAAAGCAAAGAGTTTTGTTCCCTATACAAACCCTGAAAGGAATAGACAGAAAAAAGATGTCCTAAAACTGTTTCTGTGTATTGCCTGCAGGGTTTTCACAAAGTATTAAAAACTCATCAACACATATCAGTCATGTTAGATCTGGTTACTCTATGCAATAACAAAAACATTGGTTAATGACAGAAACAGAAATATGAAGGTTTCACATTACATGAAAAAGAAGAGACTGCAGGTTGTAACAGAAGCTGGATGTGTTACATGGCATGATGTCTCTACATCCATTTCCAAGGGCTTCACTCACCAGGCTAGGAAGGCAGGGCCTCCGAAGAACTGCCCCATGTCATCCAGTGTGAAGCCCATGTCCATGAACACCTGGCAACAGGCAACCACTCCATGTCATAGACAGTCTGGGAGGGGAGGGGAGG
>JAWQFJ010001964.1:0-37201 GCA_034096865.1 Theodoxus fluviatilis | reverse complement strand
TTGGCACCAGTGTCCTCTTGTTTGGGGTCATCTGCCGCCCTCCTCAGCACTTCTGCAAAGACCGATAGAATTTCAGGAGACGACAGTTCAAGGGTAATTTCGTCACAGCCATCCTCTGCCATGGTCAACAGGATATCGCACGCTACTGACGCTGTCTCGTTATCTTTTTCGCTCAGTAGACCAACGAGTTCGCGCACGTGGTGTTTAGCTTCTTCGAAGGGTGGCATGCCATCTGAGAAGGCCTGGTAAATAATGCGGAGAGCAGTGCGTTTCACTACCACGTCCCTGTACTTTGCGGCCTCAAGAAGAACCTTGATGCATTCAGGCGTCTTGCTGAGACCATTGTACCCCACTACCTCGAAGAGATCTTTGAGTAGGGACAGCGCATCACGACTAAGGTCATCATGTTGAAGCTGTAACAGTCGTAGAAGAGCTGAGACCACGCCTGCGTCAAATAGCTGAGTAAAATCTGTGACCATCTCGGAACTGACCATCAATCTAAGCGCATGCACCGCTACGTGTTGCAGTCTGGCACAGTCACGCGCGTCATGGTACTCAAGAAGACCCACCAATGAGGGCAAGAGGTGGCGTTTCACTTTAACAGTCACGCCGCCCTTTAACTTGGCCAACTTCGCCATCAAGTTTTCGGTGTGCTTGAGAATACATTCGTAAGAGTGCTTCTGCAGTTCCAGGTCTACAAAGTCCTCCATCACGCCTCGCCATTGGTGCCTCCCTGGTTCTTTCCTTGGAGATCTTCTTTTGGAAGCCATGGGTTCTTCACAGGTGCCAGACAGTGTGTTGAATCGTCCAGGTCTTGTTCTGGACGTTGCCGTTTACCCGGCAAAGTTTGCACAATTGGACTCGAAAGGTACAGTGACTGATATGTGCTCAGAGAGTTCACAAAGACCGCCAGACAGGCAAATCTCTTGCAAGGAACACTATATCCTTGCACGATTTTTTGGTGACAAGTTCTCTGAGAGTAAGTGACAATTACATTCTGCTGAAGGCGAAACGTGGTTGTGGCCCTATGCAGGGACTTTGAAAAAATCATTTTGGAGATTAGTTCGATCCGTCCTGATTCATTTTCCCCCAAAACGTCCAACTTCTTGTATTCGAAATTATTGTTTTTGAATTATGTGGGGAGAAAGAGAAGTGAGGGGTGGGAAAGGGAAAGAAAGAGAGTGAGAGAGAAAGAGAGAGACATAAATACAGACGGACGGACGGACGGATAGACAGACAGACAGAGACAGACAGACAGACAGGCAGTCAGACAGACAGACAGACAGACAGACAGACAGACAGACAGACAGACAGACAGACAGACAGACAGACAGACAGACAGACAGTCAGACAGACAGTCAGACAGACAGACAGACAGACAGACAGACAGACAGACAGACAGACAGACACACACACACACACACACACACTCACACACACACACACAGAGACAGAGACAGACAGATACACAGACACACAGTCGGACGGACAGATATACGACCCTAGCCGCTTGAGACCTCTCTCATCAACTGAAACCCCTGGCTTGTGGGATTACTCTATCTGTGTATGTATCTACCTATGCATGTAGCAGTCGAAAGAATGACTATGTTATTTTGATGATAGAGTTATTATGACTTTATGATTGTGTAAACTGCGTCCCTTTTCTGTCCTGTTTCCCCACATTCCATTGAGCTGTTCTTTTCTTTATTTGTGCCTCACGTACAACATCCCATCCTCCACAAAAGAATGCCTACTCTTCTCACAGCTGCTGGGATCGAGTGGTTTGTAATAGCCTGCATGTAACGTCTCCAAGCACAGTGTGCAGTGTAACTGCATGTGTAACTGCGTTAATTAAGTTGCCTCTTTAGAATATCCAGCTACTCATACTGACACGAATTCACGTCTCAATGCCCACGTATCCCATCCAAGGTCTTTTCTTTCTGTCATTCATTCGTTCTTTCTAATCTTTCTTGCTAATCACGCACCTTAATTTGTGAGTGAGTGATTGAGTGTTCTTTTACTACCTTGCTTGCTAATTCCTCAGAGTACAATGAAATGATTTCTCCATGTCCCCCTCGTCATATGGGTTTGCGGTTTCTAATCCTATATATTGCTCAGCCAGCTATTGCAATACAGCCCCAAGCAGCCAAGGAGGCTGGTGGGATAGGCTACGCATGATCACTCACCGCAGGTCGACCACCTTTCACCCAATGCCCTGGAAGCTCTAGAAGCCATCCCATCCCACCAGTGCCACACTTCGCTCATATCGTGATGGAAGCACGGGTTGTTTCTGCAGTTTAGATCATCCATCAATGTAACGTGCACTGGAGCGCACTCGAACGTAAATCAGCAGGTCGCGGGTTCAGTCCCCACGCATGAGGTTCTGAGACTGTTTCTGTCCCACGCAAGGTTTCAGCTTTTCGTACGTACGTATTCTACAACTAATTAATATTATCGGACTCGACGTTTTTGTGCGTTCAGTGTTTCTTCAAAGGAGACATTGCCAACTTCGTATTTGTTCGAAGTCGTGAAACCTGTTGCTTTCATACTCGTAGTTACCCCAGTGAAGAAGTCATCTGCAAATTCCTCAGGTATTTTCTGTCGTTTCATATGCAGCTTTTTTTTCTTCAGAAAAGTGACTCAGTCTGCTGTGCTGTTCAGCCCGTCCTTATCTTGCCAATGCCTACCACAGTTCCTTTGCAGACAGCAAGGCTTCAAGCCTGCAGTATGGGGTCAAGAACGTTACAACGCGGGAACACTCGCACGCTTGGTGATTTATAACAGCGACGAGTCGCGCGCTTTGAGAACTGAAGAGAAGCTTTGCATAATGTGACTTTTATTTTCTACTAGACTGCTAAGAGCAAAGAGTATCATGTGGACGAATGGGATTGGTTTTTAACTCTCACATCCACACGATGACACGTAAACTTTTCGCAACACTGCAGTGTCGACGAACTTGGCAGCGCACGATTGGCAGGTTGCGTTTTTGTATCAATGCGCGTTAAGCGAGAGACAATTACACTGCTAATACACACACATTCCCTCATTTCAGGATTTTCTCCCCTTTTAAAATACACGATTGCATGTTTTCGATACTCTGTATTCTACTTTTGTACAGATTTGAATATGTAGCTTTGGATTGAGTGTGTCGCTATTTTTTGCGGTATGGTTTCCTGTTGTGGCTGTGAGGAGACTGACACATGGGTGTTCCGAGTTAGTGTGGAGTCTGCTACACTGCTAGTCGTGCCATGGCATTGAAACGGCAGGTTATTGTGCTTTTTCTTCTGTCTCTATTGACGTTTGCACACGTCCTGTGTGATGATGATGACGGCGATAACAACGAAGAAGGTGAGTGGCATGCCATGTCCGTATTTGCTCCAAAATTATTAGTATTTCCGTGTGTTGTGTTAGTGACGTTGATGGACTTGGTTGGCCTATACATTTTTTTCCAGCCGGCTTTTTCTAATCAGTTGTGGGTTATGGCTGATATTTGAAATGCATAAGCCGTTTTGTAATTGTTTTGTAATGTAAGCCCCGTGCGAACTTTACCGATTTTTTGCAAGTGCGATCGATAGATATGCTGCTGTAATAAAGAGAAGTTTCGGACAATTGTCCGCCACCTCGTCTGTATCAGTCGGACACTGCCATCCTGGGAGGGCTGCGATGGCAGTTTTAATGCTAATGATTGCTTAACAACACAAACCTTTCCAACAACAGCTGTGAGTTATGCCTCTGCTCACTCTGACTGATTGAGAATTTTCGGGAATGCGACCATTTAGACCCATTACTGCATTAGTGCATTACTTATGGAAATGTACTTGTATCAAAGATTATAGGTTACACATGCTTGTATGAAGATCCACATTCCTGTATCAGTGTCTGTGCTTATGAGTGCTTGATTGCAATGACACTGGGCTATTGAGGGCAGATACCGCAGCACTACAGTCTACCAAACAGCTGGGACATGCAGAGGACTTAATCTCTGAGGAGCACCCAGCTCTTGCACTGTCCAAGATGAAGAGCTTATTCCTCAATTACTGTAGAGCTGACTTTTCAGTTCTACTTCTCGACAGAGCTTACTCCCCAATTTTGAATAACCTGACTTATCAGTTTGAAATGGAGCATGTTCCTGGGTTTCTGATCTGCCTGCATGCTCTTTATAAGTGAGTTTCTCGTGGGTCTCAAAATGTAAAAATTTTCTCTGCAGGGATTGGGCTCTTTAAAGTTTAATATGACCCATTCTAGATAGATCTGATGCCTTTAAAGTCTACATAGATCTGATGCCTTTAATAAAGCAGATTTCTTCATCAAAGCTGATTCCTGTCTTGCACATGGAATCATTTCCTGTTTTGAAGGAAGACACTTCCCAAGTGGGATGAGGCTGATTCATGAGTTCTAGCCTGCATAGCAAGCACCAGGAAGTGCCTCAACCAGCCATTCACTGTGCCCTTTGTTGTCACACTTCTTTTTTCTCACCTGGACTACTTCAACAGTGCAAGGGAGGGCCATCCATATGCAAATGTGTTGACTCCAACAACTTCTGAATATTGTTGCTGGGATTGTAAAAACCATCCTGGGATAGTTCAATAGTCATGTATTTGAGATTTCTGCAGTAGCTCTCAGTGCAGCAGAGTGTACAACAAATGGTAGGAGGTGTTTGCATTCAAATGTCACTTGTGGGACCCCTTTATGCCAGCAAGACCCCATGGAAAAGATCGAATGAACAATAAATCTTGAAATCTTTGCATTTCATATGATAAGTGGTCTGAAGGGAAGCCTGCATGACTATGCTCATTAGCCTCCCATCTCCATAACGGCATAAGTGCCAGATTTGACAACTATTGAACTACTCAGGAACAGCTGGGAAAATCTTACTTTTGCCACCTTAAAAACTAGAAAACTCTGCACATTAGTTCTGGGTAGAGGCAGCTGGTATGAATACTGTGGCATGTGGAGCATGGATGAATGATGTAAAGTTTTACCAAGACTGTGTACCCACCCACCCAGCTGCTCTAGCTTTGCCTCACTGAAGTCCCTATCATTGTGGAGAACTTGCATTCTGTTGCAGACAAGGTGGCAGCTACAGCGGAGGAGGAGGATGGCGTACTGGTGTTGACAGATGACAACTTTGATAATGTGATTTCCTCCAAGGACACCATTCTTGTAGAATTCTATGCACCATGGTGAGTGCCATGGATGTGTGGACTGAATACAACTCCTGTGCTGGGGAGGTGGGGGTGATTTATTTGTTTAAATTTAAAATAACGAGAATGATGAATGTTTTCCTTGAACCAAGGAGAGATTTCCCCTATATTGTTTCAAAATCAAGATCTGTTTTGAGGGAGTGATCACTTTCATGTCCATTATGGCATTAATCAACAGTTTTCTTATCTCCCACTAGTTGGGTGTGTGTATGTGTGTGTTTGTGTGTGCATGTGTGTGCATGTGTTTGTGTGTGTGCGCGCGTGTGTGTGTGTGTGTGCATGTGTGTATGTTTGTAGGATGGAGGGCATCTGGCACATGAAATGTTTTTTGGTTTGGTGTGTGTTATTGTACTGGGTGCCATTTTATCTCACGGTAAGGGGCTTTGCCTGCTACACCCACTACACAAGAGCATGAAGAAATATGCCTTGTTTGTCATAGCATGGTGTTGCTTGCAGAACTGGCAGCTAACCCCTTTTGTTCCCTGTGGCAGGTGTGGCCACTGCAAGAGCCTGGCACCAGAGTATGCTGCCGCTGCCAAGGCTTTGAAAGAGAATGATCCACCTGTCCCTCTGGCCAAAGTGGACGCCACGGTGCAAACCAAGGTGGCAGAGCGGTAAGCTGCTAGCGGTCCTCTCTGCTCCTCCATAGCTTGGATGTTTCTTTCTCAAGAGCTGCAGTTGCTCTTCTACTTGGTCCTTTAGCAGTTAATTTCCCCTCTGAACTGCAGTCTTTCTGTGAAAGTGGTGCTCCATCTTGTAGCTGAAATTGCTTCTTTAAAATACAGTCTTTCTACTGGAACTTCACTCTTTCAGAACCAGAGGGTTTCCTGTAGACTCATGGTTCTTCCTCTCTAAAGGTAGGTAGCGGCAGCGTGCCCTGTTTGCAGCAGGATTCTGACCTAAACACCAATTTTCACCCACATTCACACACCAACAACTCTGCCATCACAGCATAGATTTCTCTCATTCTTGCTTAGAAGTTAACTCCAGACTTTAATCTTTTTAATGAATGCGTTTTTGCTTGTTTCATCTATCGGGAAAAGTACAAGATTAATGAAAAGGCGCACCCCACTTTTCACTGATCGTGACGTTTTGCGCAAGCCGGTGCGTACTGTTTACCGCTACCACTGTCTCGGTTTCGACCGGCTCGTTTACGACATGCTTGCTATACAGCTATATTTNNNGCGCACCAGGCGCGTGCTAAAAAACACCAAGAAGAAAAGAGCAAACGTCAAACACGAATATCAGATTTTGTTCAAACTGCAAAAAATGCTGAGACAGAGAGTGCTTCAAAGGTGGTGGTTCCAGCTGGCGCTGCTACGCCGGTCGAAACTAGGCCTGCACCCACTGGCAGTGGCAGTAGATCTACTGGGATTGACACTTTCTTGACAACAGAGGACACACTGAAAGCAGAAATTTTGTGGACTTTGAAAATGGTCATCTCCCACTTCTCATTCTCCAGTACCAAAGGAATGAACGAGCTGTTCCGTCGCATGTTTCCCGACAGTGTCATCGCCTCCAAGTTTGCCTTGAGTGAAAGCAAAGCCCGGTACTTGACAACTTTTGGTCTGGGGCCACATTTCTTAGACATGCTCAAGGCAAAGGCCCGGTCTTCTGATTCTCTGGTGCTGCTCTTTGATGAGTCCCTGAATGCTGAACTTCAGAAGAAACAGCTGGACATCCATGTCCGATTTTGCTATTTACCATTTGGCGCTGGATCGAAATGGCGACCGCATGTCTGTTTCAAAATGTTGCTGTTTCTAACGTAATTTGGTCAAATATAATTCTGGTTTAATTAGAATAGCTTAAATATATCATATTCAAGAAGGGGATAACGATATATATGCTCATTTCTAAGTCATTTCGAAGACATTAGCGCCATTTCGGTAAATAGCATGACCGTCAAAATCACACAATGGCGAGTACGAGCGTGACGGCGCAGATGCGATTTTGACGGACAAATCAGCTGAAATCGGTTAGTTTATTGGGGTTTTTGTTTCAGTTTATGCTAGAACAATCATTTAGGAAGATATTTATTGCAATATTTTGCACATATTGGAAAAAGTATTGTAGAACTCGGGACCTTCAGCGAGTGCTAAATAGACGCCGCACGCGATGCTCGAAGAAATTTCATCAGACCGGAAGTGGCCGTCGGTTCGATAGAATCCACTTTTTCTAGGATTCGCACATATCAATAACACAAAATACCAATGTAACATGAAAGATGAAAGTCTTTCTGAGTTGTCTAATTTTTTTAACTAGTGGTAGGATTCCGTGGTAATTTGTATCAAATCTTTGCGCTACTACAGTACTAGCCAAAATGCACTCGGCAATACCACTTCACTTTCATGGCTAATTGTGGACAATCCACAAAATATTGTGAATAAAAACAAGAATGAAAGTTGTTTATGAAGCAGAAGGTTTCAAGAACATGTGTCGTGTAGTTTTGTGTTAATCCGTCTTATTTCCGCTGAGAACATACAAGCCGATTACGTAAAAAAAACACCCTCCGCCACTACCGACTCGCGGTGGCTCGACGGAGTTTGCATTTCACGACTCGGGTTAGTCTCTTCTAAACACTCGTCCGTCGAAGTTTCTCATTTGATCGTTGAAACTTTACTACTCATTAGAGGAAAGATTGCTCTTTCGTTCGGTGTATGTTTGAACTTCCGGTGAAAATCGAAAGACGAGTTATGGATGAAAGTTCGAACGTCATCGGACATTTTGTTAAAATTTGCTCACTCCCGCTTTTCCGATCTCAATTTCGTACAGACACCCTCGGATTCTACAAGATTTCCCCCTTCCAACGCTATATTCGATGTTAATGTACGATGAATCTACTTTTTGTCTAGCGCCCGGATTGTGCGCTTGAAAGGAGAAAACAGGCGGAAATTTTCCACCTGTTTGTGTGTACATCGGACCGCAATGGCGTTGTGTAGACGCGTGCTCGATTACCACATTCAGCGTGCGTTAATCGTTGAAGCACCAGACAATTTGGGACAAAAGTATCATCATTTCAAGGAGTACTTGTTTGAAAATTTTCTGCATTTGTCAGTTTTTGAATCAATCTGCTGTAAAAATAATAAAAAGAATTAGATTTTTTTACAACGGGTGTAACGTGCGTGAGTTTGGTCGTGCGCCATACACTTTTCTCTTTAAAATTGTCATGTATCACAGTACGCTAGGTCATGGAAAATGTTGTTGAAGGTCATGGAAAGTCATGGAAAAGTCATGGAATTTTGTATCTAAAAACCTGTACGAACCCTGGACAGTGAGTGTAAATCTGCAGGGACAGTGTGTGTAACTCTGCATTGACAGTGGGTGTAACTCTGCATTGACGGTGGGTGTAAGTCTGCAGGGACAGTGGGTGTAACTCTGCAGGGACAGTGGGTGTAACTCTGCAGGGACAGTGGGTGTAACTCTGCAGGGACAGTGAGTGTAAATCTGCAAGGGCAGTGGGTGTAATTCTGCATGGACAGTGGGTGTAAATCTGCATGGGCCAGAGTGAGCAGGTGAGTTAATGGTTTTTTAATTATTTTTTTTTTAAACATATGGCCTACTAAGTGAAGGGCAAATGCAAGGGTGTAAAATGAGCAAGAACAGAAGCACGTGGATCTCTGTGCATGTGTTGTGTCTTACACGGTGGAGAGGGCGACTGATAGAGGGGTAAATGCAAGTAAGTAAAGGGAGTAAGAAGTCAATGAATATCTATTTTGCACGGGCATTATGTTCTGCCTGACAGAGATGCAAATATGTGAAATGAGTACAAAATGAAGATGTATTATGTGAAGCCATCACGTCCTTCATGGTGGAGAGGGTGACTGAAAGAGATGCAAGTGTGTGAAATGAGTGTAAAATAAATGAATGTTCATTACATGCTGGTGTTGTGTCCTACATTGTGGAGAGGGCCACTGAAAGAAATGCAAGTGTGTGAATTAAGTGCAAATAAATGAATATTCATAATATATAGGTATTGTATCCTACATGGTGGAATAGCTACTGAAAGAGATGCAAGTGTGCAAAATGAATGCAAATAAATGAATATTCATGATATGCAGGCATCGTGTCTTACATGGTGGAGTAGCTACTGAATAAGATGCAACTGTGCAAAACGAATGCAAATAAATGAATATTTGTGATATATGCAGGCATCGTGTCTTACATGGTGGAGAGAGCTACTGAAAGAGATGCAAGTGTGCAAAATGAATGCAAATAAATGAATATTCATGATATGCAGGCATCGTGTCCTACATGGTGGAGAGGGCTACTAAAAGAGATACAATTGTGCAAAATGATTTGCAAATAAATGAATATTCATGAACTACAGGCATCGTGTCCTACATGATGGAGAGGGCAGACCCCAAGTGGGCCCCGCCCCCCAGTGCTGTGATACGCCTGACCAAGGACAACTTCACTGAGTTTGTGGAGAGCCAGGACCTGTGCTTGGTCTACTTCTTCGCGCCCTGGTAAGTCCCTGTGCTGCTCCTGCCTTCTCTGCTCCCAGGGCTTGCCTCTCTCTGCTCCCTGAGCTTGCCTCTCTCTGCTCCCTGGGTTTGCCTCTCTCTGCTCCCTGGGCTTGCCTCTCTCTGCGCCCAGGGCTTGCCTCTCTCTGCTCCCAGGGCTTGCCTCTCTCTGCTTCCTGGGCTTGCCTCTCTCTGCTCCCAGGGCTTGCCTCTCTCTGCTCCCTAGGCTTGCCTCACTCTGCTCCCTGAGTTTGCCCCTCTCTGCTCCCTGGGCTTGCCTCTCTCTGCTCCCAGGGCTTGCCTCTCTCTGCTCCCTGGGCTTGCCTCTCTCTGCTCCCAGGGCTTGCCTCTCTCTGCTCCCTGGGCTTGCCTCTCTCTGCTCCCTGGGCTTGCCTCTCTCTGCTCCCTGGGCTTGCCTCTCTCTGCTCCCTGGGCTTGCCTCTCTCTGCTCCCTGGGCTTGTCTCTCTCTGCTCCCTGGGCTTGTCTCACTCTGCTCCCTGGGCTTGCCTCTCTCTGCTCCCTGGGCTTGCCTCTCTCTGCTCCCTGGGCTTGCCCCTCTCTGCTCCCTGGGCTTGTCTCTCTCTTCTCCCTGGGCTTGCCTCTCTCTGCTCCCAGGGCTTGCCTCTCTCTGCTCCCTGGGCTTGTCTCTCTCTGCTCCCTGGGCTTGTCTCACTCTGCTCCCTGGGCTTGCCTCTCTCTCATCCCTGGGCTTGCCTCTCTCTGCTCCCAGGGCTTGCCTCTCTCTGCTCCCTGGGCTTGCCTCTCTCTGCTCCCTGGGCTTGCCTCTCTCTGCTCCCTGGGCTTGCCTCACTCTGCTCCCTGGGCTTGCCTCACTCTGCTCCCTGGGCTTGCCTCTCTCTGCTCCCTAGGCTTGCCTCTCTCTGCTCCCTGGGCTTGCCTCTCTCTGCTCCCAGGGCTTGCCTCTCTCTGCTCCCTGGGTTGGCCTCTCTCTGCTCCCTGGGTTGGCCTCTCTCTGCTCCCTGGGCTTGCCTCTCTCTGCTCCCTGGGCTTGCCTCTCTCTGCTCCCTGGGCTTGCCTCTCTCTGCTCCCTGGGTTGGCCTCTCTCTGCTCCCTGGGCTTGTCAGGAGTGAGTCCAAGCTGATGAAAGCACCAAGCAGGTCTTTTCTGCTGCTCTCTCTGCTCCCTGGGCTATCTTGTCACTGACCAGTGTGTTTCTGATGGTCAGAAGCTCTGTGATAGGTGCCCACTCATCCCTTCAGGAGTGAATATCGAATAGGCATGCCGCTAGATTTCATCCACACGAACCTGAGATCATCGGGTTTCTGAACCTTTCTCATCGTGCTCCAGCACTGCCTGGCAGAATGGACAGAATTTCGAATGGGCAGGCAGGCTATCACAAAGAGGTTTCTGCCCTTATTCAAACTATTGCTTTTGGGGGCTTGAATCACTGGCAATGTTTGGTTGATGGATTATAACACAGGGCACACCATGCCCTGATTCTTATTTAAGATCTGTGGCCAAGATTAATACACTAGACGTATTATATTTGATAGGTTATTATTTACAACATTTGGCTCCTCCATCTATTCTCTACATGATGTCTGCACATTTGTGATGTGTAAAGTAAGATCTACACTGGTGTGCTGTATGATGTACACCGGTGCGCTGTAAAATGTACACAGGTGTGCTGTATGAAATACACCGGTGTGCTGTATGATATACACAGGTGTGCTGTATGAAATACACCGGTGTGATGTATGATATACACCGGTGTGCTGTATGATATACACAGGTGTGCTGTATGATATACACAGGTGTGCTGTATGATATACACAGGTGTGCTGTATGATATACACCGGTGTGCTGTAAAATGTACACAGGTGTGCTGTATGATATACACCGTGTGCTGTATGATATACACTGTGTGCTGTATGATACAGACATGGGACTGATCCGTATTTATACTGATTTCCGTATTTTTTTTAAGTCAATGGGTCATTTCTGAGATCGACGCAAATCCGAAGAGAAAATTTGGGGGGGGGGGGGGGGGGGGGGTAAGGGTGAACTTTGGCGCTTTCGCAAGTTCGGTTGTCGGGTCGTTCCGTCATGTTTCACGAAGTACTGCGACGTCATTTATCCAAACTTTGCGCTCGTTTTGATTGGTCACGATCATTGCCGATCTTTGCCGAAGCTGAAAATACTCGTTTTCGGATTCTCCGAGCGCTTGTGCAGTTGTGAAGTCGAAGCAGTCAAAATGGCGACTTACTCGAGTCAAAGATTATATAGTTACACAAAGATAGCTCATTAGCTCATTGTTGTGAGGATCGAGACACGTTGCGCCCCCAAGCGGAAGGTTACTTGGGTGAATCAATGGAAGTAATCAGACCGCTTACCGACATGTAAAATTGCTTGTTTCTCGACGCGTTTCTGATGCGTTCCGATCATGTGTGTGAATAAATTTACAGTGTAATGTGTAATAAAAATGATTTGCTGCAATAATGGGGGTGTTTTGGCTTTGTTTTTTGAAGCAGGCGTTGTGAAATCGAACGCGCACATAGGCCTATTAAATCTACATGGTGTTGATGGAACGATCTAATTTTCATTATTATCGAAGAATGCAAGCTTGTTTATCAACGTATACACCCCTGTGGAATATCTTTAGGAAATGCAAAGCAATACATACCTGTCAAGAAGGTGATTTGCGTCCAGAAAGTCATTCGATCAAGTGAATTCAGTTGCCGCATGAGAGAAGCGTTGACCTGCGTCGACCCAAAGATTATACTCGACGCAGGTCGACGCTTCTCTCATGCGGCAACTGAATTCACTTGATCGAATGACTTTCTGGACGCAAATCACCTTCTTGACAGGTATGTATTGCTTTGCATTTCCTAAAGATATTCCACAGGGGTGTATACGTTGATAAACAAGCTTGCATTCTTCGATAATAATGAAAATTAGATCGTTCCATCAACACCATGTAGATTTAATAGGCCTATGTGCGCGTTCGATTTCACAACGCCTGCTTCAAAAAACAAAGCCAAAACACCCCCATTATTGCAGCAAATCATTTTTATTACACATTACACTGTAAATTTATTCACACACATGATCGGAACGCATCAGAAACGCGTCGAGAAACAAGCAATTTTACATGTCGGTAAGCGGTCTGATTACTTCCATTGATTCACCCATGTAACCTTCCGCTTGGGGCGCTGCGTTTCCCAGCGTCTTGTAACTTTATATAGCAAAGGTTCGTTATGACCGGTCTTTGTAAGAATAGTCTTTGCTCGAGTGTTGACGGAAAATGAAAGTGTTGAGTCCGCGAACATCGACAAGGTTGACAGTGTGAAAAACAAATGGAAAGCGCAATGGCTGTCGGAGAGAGTTGTAGTGAAATACAAGGGTAAGGAGAGATCCCAGTTGATCGGCGATTCCATCGCAAAAATCGACGTGCCTGGAGAAGCCATTTGCAAGTGGTGCGAGAAAGGAATCATCAATTACGGGACAAATGGAAAGTCTGCGTTGGTAAAGCATCTCACCACCAACAAACACGCACTGAAATTGGATTTGCATCGAACAACGCCGCCTGTGGACCCAAAGATTCGGCAGCCACTGGAACTCCCTGGAGATCAACCCGTGTTGTACCTCATCATGCTACGGTTCCAGTTGATGGCCGAAGTCGTAGACCATCCCACATTGCTTTTGCTCGGAAATCATGGAGCCGCAAGGTAGCCTCTTCTTCTAAAAAGAAGCTGCAGACTCCCACACCCTCCACATCAGCTGTGGTCAGTGCTTCGAGACGGGAAACTGTACCTCCAGTCACTGCTAATGGTGTGTCTTCGGGGTTTTGTATTCCCAAGATGGCATCTTCTTCCGCCATGAAGGTGGTGCAGACCCCCACCAACAAAAGATCGTCATCTGTGCCAGTGAGTGAAGCTAATGTGGTGCCGGCCCCAGCAAAGAAAAGGCAGGTTTCCAGTGGTGACCTGAGGGATTTCTTCAGCAAACTTCCCAGAGTGTCAATGAAATGAAGAATAAACAGTCACAAAATGAACAGACTGTTCTATGTACAATTTATTTGTATTTGCACACCCAACACACAACTATTGATGGCAGAGATCAATCTAAAACAGACATGTGATTTTGGGTGAGTACTTCAAAAAAATTACTTTTTTTTGTACTGTAGCTGTTTCAGTGAACAGCCTAGAAAGTTAATTTTCGTGCTCAGATTGCACCATTTGGCTTTCCCTTTTTTAAAAATTTTCCGGGGGGGCATGCCCCCGGACCCCCCTACCTTCCTTAGCGCTTTGCGCCGTCGGTTCGGCGCTTTGCGCCTTCAGTTTCAGTATTTTTCCCAATTCCTTTGTCCCATGTCTGATGATATACACTGGTGTGCTGTAAAATGTACACAGGTGTGCTGTATGAAATACACCGGTGTGCTGTAAAATGTACACAGGTGTGCTGTATGTTATACATAGGTGCACTGTATATTGTACACAGGTGTGCTGTATGATGTTCGCAGGTGCACTGTATAATGTACATAGGTGTGTTATGTGTGCTGCATGATGTACACAGGTGTGTTGTATGTTATACACAGGTGCAGTGTATAATGTACACAGGTAAGCTTTGTGATATACACAGGTGTGCTGAATGTGCTCTGTGATACACACATGCTGTGTGTGCTGTATGATACAGGTGTATTGTGTGTGCTGTATTCTCAGGTGTGCTGTTTATGCTGTATGAGAGACACTGGTGTGCTGTATAATACACACATGTGTGCTGTTAATGCTGTATGAGATACACTGGTGCGCTGTATGATGTACACAGGTGTGTTATGTGTCCTGGATGATGTACACAGGTGTGCTGTGTGAGCTGTATGATGTACACAAGTGTTCTGTGTGTGCTGTATGATGTACACAGGTGTTCTGTGTGCTGTATAATACACACATGTGTGCTGTTAATGCTGTATGAGATACACTGGTGTGCTGTATGATGTACACAGGTGTGTTATTTGTGCTGTATGATGTACACAGGTGTTCTGTGTGAGCTGTATGATGTACACAGGTGTTCTGTGTGAGCTGTATGATGTACACAGGTGTGTTATGAGTGCTGTTTGATGTACACAGGTGTGTTATGTGTGCTGTAAGATGTACACAGGTGTGCTGTGTGAGCTGTATGATGTACACAGGTGTTCTGTGTGTGCTGGATGATGTACACAGGTGTATGTGTGCTGTATGATGTACTAGGGTGTGTTATGTGTGCTGTATGATGTACTCAGGTGTGTTATGTGTGCTGTATGATGTACTAGGGTGTGTTATGTGTGCTGTATGATGTACACAGGTGTGTTACATGTGCTGTATGATGTACACAAGTGTTCTGTGTGTGCTGTATGATGTAAGCAGGTGTGTTATATGTGCTGGATGATGTACTCAGGTGTGTTATATGTGCTGTATGATGTACACATGTGTGCTGTATGATGTACACAGGTGTGTTACATGTGCTGTATGATGTACACAGGTGTGCTGTATGATGTACACAGGTGTGCTGTATGATGTACTCAGGTGTGCTGTATGATGTACCCAGGTGTGCTGTATGATGTACACAGGTGTGTTATATGTGCTGGATGATGTACACAGGTGTGTTACATGTGCTGTATGATGTACACATGTGTGCTGTATAATGTACACAGGTGTGCTGTATGATGTACACAGGTGTGCTGTATGATGTACACAGGTGTGTTACATGTGCTGTATGATGTACACAGGTGTGCTGTATAATGTACACAGTTGTGCTGTATGATGTACACAGGTGTGCTGTATGATGTACACAGGTGTGCTGTATGATGTACCCAGGTGTGTTTTATGTGCTGGATGATGTACACAGGTGTTACATGTGCTGTATGATGTACACAGGTGTGCTGTATGATGTACACAGTTGTGCTGTATGATGTACACAGGTGTGCTGTATGATGTACACAGGTGTGCTGTATGATGTACCCAGGTGTGTTTTATGTGCTGGATGATGTACACAGGTGTTACATGTGCTGTATGATGTACACAGGTGTGCTGTATGATGTACCCAGGTGTGCTGTGTATTGTACACAGGTGTGTTATGTATGCTGTATGATGTACACAGGTGTGTTACATGTGCCGTATGATGTACACAGGTGTGCTGTGTGATGTACACAGGTGTGCTGTGTGATCAGACCTGCAAAGTGCTACGCTTTAGGCATAGCATGCTACACTTTCGACATGCTGGCTACGCTGCTACGCTCGTCCGTAAAAACTACGCTTTTCCCGCGTGCCCCCCCCCCCCCCCCCCCGCTTTCACGCCGCCGGTTCAGCTTATCGCGCCGCCTTCTTACTCCCCCCCCCCCCCCCCCAACCTCCGCTACGCCTATTTCTTCAATGCTACTCCAAATAGCTCTGGATGCTACTCTTTGGCATGATGGTGGGTTGGCAGGTCTGTGTGATGTACACAGGTGTGCTGTATGATGTACACAGGTGTGCTGTATGATGTACACAGGTGTGCTGTATGATGTACACAGGTGTGTTACATGTGCTGTATGATGTACACAGGTGTGTTACATGTGCTGTATGATGTACACAGGTGTGCTGTATGATGTACACAGGTGTGCTGTATAATGTACACAGGTGTGCTGTATGATGTACACAGGTGTGCTGTATGATGTACACAGGTGTGTTATGTGTGCTGCATGATGTACACAGGTGTGCTGTATGATGTACACAGGTGTGCTGTATGATGTACCCAGGTGTGCTATATGATGTACACAGGTGTGTTATGTGTGCTGTATGATGTACACAGGTGTGCTGTATGATGTACACAGGTGTGCTGTATGATGTACACAGGTGTGCTGTATGATGTACACAGGTGTGCTGTATGATGTACCCAGGTGTGCTGTATGATGTACACAGGTGTGCTGTATGATGTACACAGGTGTGTTATGTGTGCTGTATGATGTACACAGGTGTGCTGTATGATGTACACAGGTGTGCTGTATGATGTACACAGGTGTGCTGTATGATGTACACAGGTGTGCTATATGATGTACACATGTGTGTTATATGTGCTGGATGATGTACACAGGTGTGTTACATGTGCTGTATGATGTACACAGGTGTGTTACATGTGCTGTATGATGTACACAGGTGTGCTGTATGATGTACACAGGTGTGTTTTATGTGCTGGATGATGTACACAGGTGTGTTACATGTGATGTATGATGTACACATGTGTGCTGTATGATGTACACAGGTGTGCTGTATGATGTACACAGGTGTGCTGTATGATGTACACAGGTGTGTTATGTATGCTGTATGATGTACACAGGTGTGTTACATGTGCTGTATGATGTACACATGTGTGTTATATGTGCTGGATGATGTACACAGGTGTGCTGTATGATGTACACAGGTGTGCTGTATGATGTACACAGGTGTGCTGTATGATGTACACAGGTGTGCTGTATGATGTACACGGGTGCGCTGTATGATGTACACAGGTGTGCTGTATGATGTACACAGGTGTGCTGTATGATGTACACAGGTGTGCTGTATGATGTACACAGGTGTGCTGTATGATGTACACAGGTGTGCTGTATGATGTACACATGTGTGTTATGTGTGCTGTATGGTGTACACAGGTGTGTTACATGTGCTGTATGATGTACACAGGTGTGTTATATGTGCTGGATGATGTACTCAGGTGTGTTATGTGTGCTGTATGATATACACAGGTGTGTTATGTGTGCTGTATAATGTACTCGGGTGTGTTATATGTGTGCAGTATGATGTACACAGGTGTGTTATGTGTGCTGTATGATGTACACAAGTGTTCTGTGTGTGCTGTATGATGTACACTGTATGATGTACACAAGTATGATGTGTGTGCAGTATGATGTACACAGGTGTGTTACATGTGCTGTATGATGTACACAGGTGTGCTGTATGATGTACACAGGTGTGCTGTATGATATACATCAATGTGCTGTATGATATACACTGGTGTGCTGTAAAATGTACACAGGTGTGTTACATGTGCTGTATGATGTACACAGGTGTGCTGTATGATGTACATAGGTGTGCTGTATGATGTACACAGGTGTGCTGTATGATGTACACAGGTGTGCTGTATGATGTACACAGGTGTGCTGTATGATGTACACAGGTGTGCTGTGTGATGTACACAGGTGTGCTGTATGATGTACACAGGTGTGCTGTATGATGTACACAGGTGTGCTGTATGATGTACACAGGTGTGCTGTATGATGTACACAGGTGTGCTGTATGATGTACACAGGTGTGCTGTATGATGTACACAGGTGTGCTGTATGATGTACACAGGTGTGCTGTATGATGTACACAGGTGTGCTGTATGATATACACAGGTGTGCTGTATGATGTACACAGGTGTGCTGTATGATGTACACAGGTGTGCTGTGTGTACAGGTGTGCTGTGTGATGTACACAGGTGTGCTGTGTGATGTACACAGGTGAGCTGTATAATGTACACAGGTGTGCTGTGTGATGTACACAGGTGTGCTGTGTGATGTACACAGGTGTGCTGTGTGTACAGGTGTGCTGTGTGATGTACACAGGTGTGCTGTGTGATGTACACAGGTGTGCTGTGTGTACAGGTGTGCTGTGTGATGTACACAGGTGTGCTGTGTGATGTACACAGGTGTGCTGTATGATGTACACAGGTGTGCTGTGTGTACAGGTGTGGACACTGCAAGGCTCTGACGCCCAAGTACCAGAAGGCAGCCCGGGCTCTGTCCAACATTCCCTTCCCTGTGCCGCTGGCCATGATAGACGCCACCGTCAACTACGACATTGCCAGCCAGTTCAATGTGACTGGGTACCCCACCCTCAAGATCTTCCGCAAGGGCCGGCCCAGCACCTACAAGGGGCAGCGAGAGGAGCAAGGTAGATATAGCCAGCTTTGCCTGGCTCTGGTGGGATTTGAACCCTTGTCCCCCCGGTTAACCACCAAGTCCTCTGACCACTATGCCAGTCAGAAACTCAGTCTAAATTTCCATTTGTAAGCCTCCTGTGGGTTGGGGGTAAGAATTCACCCACCGCATCTCCCTATGCGTTTCGTAAGTGACAAATAATTAGGAACATCGTATCATGACCTGCTCTTGTAATGATCAATTCTGTCTTTCATGATTAGTGGCCTTAAATAGTCTGCAAATGGTGATAAGAAGTAAAACTTGCATTATCCATCCATCCATCCATCCATCCATCCATCCATCCATCCATCCATCCATCCATCCATCCATCCATCTTGTGATTGACAATTTTCTGTCTGTACATGTCTAGATACTCTAGATCCAAAAGAATGTTTGCTAGTCTTTACTAGTGGTTGTAGACCTGTCCTGAGAGCCACAAGAGAAAGTTCCCGATGCAGAGCTGAACCTCCAGGACCTCAGAGACAAAATTTGCCGCCTACTGATTGGCAAGTGCCCATTGTTGTCATAGTCTAGCTCCTTGGGTAGAAATGCTGTAGATGGAGTGTCTTAGACAAAAGGCTGGACTGCTTGGGGAGACGGAGCTTGGTGATGGCGCCATTCACCACTTTAGTCTTGCTACCCCCATTTCATACAAAGTGTGTCACTGCTTTCATGGAGGACATTTTGCATAGTGGCACTAAGTGAATTGAAGTCAAATTACACACACAAACACACACAAACACACACACACACACACACACACACATATGTTTGTGTATAAGGTGAAGAAGTTGGTTTTATCAAACGTCCCCTATGTCTGGGTCACTAACTGCTGTGCACTGTATCATGACCACTAGGTCTCTTGATCAGCTCTGAACTTCCCCATGAAGAATATGCAGAATTAAACACTCCTGCACACAATCATACAGGTACATGGTTAATCGCCACTCCATGGGAAGTAGTTCGACCCAACGCAGGCTCATAGCAGCAGCAAGAGATCATCACACTACATGTACGGGGAGGCTTTGCTGCCCTGACTGACACTTCAATAGGAAGAAGCGGTGCAAGTGGAGCACCCTACCCAGGAAGACAACTCAAGGATCAAAGCAGCTTTGACCACTAGATGCACTCCCATTGTGCAGGGAGAGCTGCAGGCAAGCGTCTGTCCCCGTAGACCACAGCCTCAGTGAATATTTCACCTATCCTGTGGTGGCTCCCGGTGCGCCGTCGCATCAAACATGAAATCCTCTGTACTGTCTATGTTACGGAAAAACCGGCTGAGGAGGGGAGGAGAGTGGTGTTTTTCCATCCGCAATCCTCTCTGCTAGTGGCTTTCCCAAGCAAGACAACAGCTTCAATGATGCTTCGGTATAACCCCTTTATTCACTGCTGGAGAATTTCTGCCCCAGATGCTAAATCACTCTATGACCTTGTCTTTCCGCCATCTAACGATCCGACCCTCCGGCCGCAGGGGCCAGAGGTCAGAGGAGGGAGGGGAGGAGCTATATACCCTCGACTGGGATGCGGGTTCAAGAGAGAGTGCTCGGCAGTGTTCACGTTATATACCCTCGACTGGGATGCGGGAAGAAACGCTTCGGCCAATACCAAGCCATCTCATGAGAACAAAGGTACTATCTATAGCAGAGAAGGGAGCAGCGAGAACAGTTCCACTAGTCAGGTACTATTTCGGGGAAGTGATTCATGCTGGTTGCTCTGAGATATGCGGGGCGGAGGTTAGAACAACGGAAGGTCGGAACGTTCTGGCGAGTTCCATGACTGTGAACAAAGACTTCACAACATCTACAAGTGTGTCACTGGTGAAGCTCCGGAGTACCTCCCCCCCTGTGGGTTCGGGGTAAGAATTGACCCACTGCGTCTCCCTACGCGATTCGTAAGAGGCGAATAACTAGAAACACTGTGACTTGATTTGCATTTACTCAAAACTACTCTAGTGATTTTCGTGCTTAGTGGCCTTATATAGCCTACAAAGGCTGATAGGCCGTAAAACACCATCCATCCATCCATCCCGGGTACCTGTGTGACCTAGATGTGTACAAGCCAGGTTGTAACCTTGGGTCTGCTACACAGGGTCTTTTAACAATTCCAATGTGTAGTGAAAGGGAATGGGGACTGATTGTTTGCCTCTGCTTGACCTATATTATGGAACAGGGTCCCCAAAGTGTTGAAAAAGTCGTCCTCTCTGACAAAATTCAAAGCCGAACTCAAAACCAGCCTCTTCCGGCTATGAACAATATGCGGCACATTGAGCATGCCAGGGCGACATGAAAATCTTGTGCAGTACAAGAAAACATACATACATTCATACATACATACATACATACATACATACATACATACATACATACATACATACATACATACATACATACATACATACTGAGTGGTTGGCTGTTGCAGTCTGGGCTCATGGTGAGTAGCAGCACTCACTGTGTACCTGGTGTGTTGCAGCCATCGTCCAGTACATGATGGGGCAGATCGGAGATGCTGCCAAGCTCATCGATTCGCCCAAAACCCTCAAGGAAGTGACGTCAGGCACCGAGGTGACCATAGTTGGTTTCTTTGAAAAGGAGGACGACCCCAAGCTGAGAATCTTTAAAGATGCAGGTAAGTTGGCCCTCGTGCTTTTATGTAAGCCTTGTCTTGTAGATGGAACATATACTTCTCATTTCCCTTCATGGACAGATGCAACAATACTTTATTCGTCATATAACAAAATTGTGAATGGTATAAACTTTTTGGCAAACCAAAAGTAAATATGGGCTTTCACAATAATGAAATGAATTTAATATGTTTCATGTAGAAGAAATGGAGCTTTTGGTATAAAAGAAGTGTGGAACTGCAATGATCTCATCTTTGGCAGTGAAAAATGTCGGCCTTTTTCTTCTTGATGTGAGTTAACTCATTGCTTACGCAGCTCAACCACGTGCTTGCGATGACGCCAACACCCTTTGGCTTCGCAGCGCAACTACGTACTTGCGGTCGCCGTAATGAATTTTTCCTATCTCCGTGGTTGATTCAAGGGAAGTAACTCGTACAGCTCTGTTCTCTCTAACCAATTTGTGTTCGCTGGAGTTACCTTTTCTTTAGTATAGTCCCCGTGAGAAAGCTAGATTTAGTAGAAGCTACGCTCACCCTACGTCGTGTTTACGCGCTTGTCGACAGGGCGTCGCGTTGTCGAAGGAGATCGAGCGGTGATGAAAATGACGAAGTATTAGAAGTGTGGATGGAAGAAGGGTCTGATATTGAAAATCTAGGTGGATATTGGACTTCTGAAGAAGATTTTGATGATTCTGATGTGGTAATAGTCCCAGTCAACGAGAATGCAGAGGTGGCTGACAGCGAAGACGAATCGACTTTGTGGCTGACAGCGAAGATGAATCGACTTCGTCGCCAATGACGTCAGAGAGATAGAAACAGTGTTTACAGCAGACACAGACATCGATTCGGATGTAGAGGATGCCGAAAACCATCTCTACTCCTCCAATGAACTGTACCACACAAAAGAGGACTATGCCAAGTAGAGTGCCTTCTTTCTCTCGGAAGGCCATTCTGAGACTTTTCTTCTATTCAGACAGAGACAGATTGCAGTGAGTAAGTGTATGTTTTCTGATTTCACCTCTCTGACTTGCTAAAAAAATCATTTTCAATCATTTTTTATCCTGTAGTCAATCATTCATCAATATAGTTTAAGGTGGAAATACTGATTTCAGAACTGTTGTGCAAAATCTATCTCTTGACTATTAGTACAATACATTAGGTGTAAAAAAAAAAAAGAAAATCAAAATTGCATGTACCTGGTGTTAAAAAAAAAAATCCCCCAATTTTCTTACTGCATATTGTAACTATCCAGCACTTCAGCTAGAAAGTGCAAATGATTTTCTTTCTTGTGGTACCAACCATTAAACAGTTATTCTAAATTTGAACTTTGCGTGATTTTTTGAAAACTTGAAAAAACACTGCGTACAGAGGTAAATTTCCTAATGCTAGCCCTGCGTAAGCAATGAGTTAATCACACTTATGCATTTTAAATAAATTGGACAAATGTGGGCAAAAGGCTAAGTGAGGCATAGCTGATAAAGCTGAAATGCTTTTCCATTGTGTTTGTATGTAGAGGGAAAGATGCACAAAGCAGGGTGCAGTTCTTGGCCATTGTTAAAGAAAGATACAGTATCCAAGCACTCAAAACTAATTTTTTTTATTTCCACGTTAGGTTTTCCCAAAATTAAGTAAGGGGTACTTCTGAAAAATAATCATTTGAAAATACTCAGAAGTCGAAGGCAGCTAATTGATCGTGCACATGTGCTCTTGAAACTCGGTAGATTTTGTTTCTGAGTGTAACTTAAAACTTGTTTTTTGATGATTTTTTAATGATAGTGGCTGTGCTGTATGCCCCCTTAACTCATTCGTGGCGCATAGACTCATATGAGCCTACCACATTAGCATATTTTGGCCCCCTTACAACAAGGAAAATATGGTTTAGGGAACTAGTCTAGACTTTAATTAGTCTCTGTACAATAGTTTGCCAGCTTTAGATCCACACACAGATCTTTCCCGGTCAGACCATAACCTTTATTAGCGATGCACTAGGAGGCATGAAGTAAACAGTAATAATGGCGGCGTAGCTTGAATCGCAGCACAAGGTGGGTGAGCCAGTGGAAATTGCTATAGAGGAGGGTTCTGATGCTGAAGAGGATGCTTTGTATGAGATGGGAACTGATGTAGATGATCCCTTTCATAATGATGAAGATAGTAGTGATTTTCCTCTCGCTAATGATGAGATATCAGAGAGCGAGGATGAGAGCGAAGCTGTCATGCTGGCTGAAACTAGGTCGACCTCGCTATCATCGGTAGTTCATTGTAGGCTCTTATTGATTGTAACTCAGGACTAATAAACACAATCATCACAAAATTTCTCCAGCGTGTTTTTGTGATGATCCCTTTCATCATGATGATGATAGTAGTGATTTCCCTCTCGCTAATGATGAGGTATCAGAGAGCGAAGATGAGAGCGAAGCTGTCATGCTGGCTGAAAGTAGGTCGACCTCGCCATCATCGGTAATTCATTTTAGGCTCATATTGATTGTAACTCAGGACTAATAAACACAATCATCACAAAATATCTCCAGTGTGTTTTTGTGCCATTTTTTTTAAGTTCACTTTTTTATAGAGCTCTAGACCAAGAAACAAGCAGTGGGCACTCTGAGAAAGAGAGCTGGGTGAAAGACCTATTTTTATCAAAATAGTGGCTCTACTTACTGTCTTGGCAAGTGTAGTGTTTTCTTAGCTTGATAAAGTGCAGCATTTGGCTAGTTTTGGCAAAGAAAGACCTTTCTAGCCATACCAAGTTTAGCCATTTTATTCTTTGCTGAAGAAGTTGCCGGAAGGCATCGAAATATTCTTAAAGTAATAACACAGAAAGTCATCTTGTTTTTTGTTTTCTTTCTCTTTTTTGTAAGCTTTGTAGCTACAGTATTTATTTTACTACGATTTTTCAAACTTGGTCCATTTTCCTGCGATTGCAGGGGACAGACGCACTAGAAATTCTGCGCCTTGAATGAGTTAAAAGGGACATACATGAAATGGTTTGCAAGTCTGAATGAAAAGTCTTCTGTGGCCATGACAAGTGATAAGACACATGTGAAAGGTCTACAGTGGAAAGGTTAAAAACTGTTATTAAAAAAAAAAACTTACCAAATATGACCCCATTCGCCACTTAAATGTGCCAGAGCATCAGAGTTGAAGCTTTTTCTTGTGTCTCTCCTTTAAAAAATGGATCACTTTTTGTTCACAGTTCTTGTGAGTAGAAGGAGGCCCATGGTCCTGTACTTTTTTCATCACAACTTTCAATGAACAATGGCAGCTCTTCATCAAAGAACTCCCCCGTGAGTTTAGGATTAAAAGAATAGACCCACTGTGTCTCCCTACACGATTCGTAAGAGGTGAATAAATGGGGACATCATGACTTAAATTGTGCTTATTTGGAATTATTCTAGTGGTTTTCGTGCTTAGTGGCCTTACCTGACCACGATCGTTCTCCCACAGACTTTTAGTCGAGCTGAAGCGATACAGGATACGCCGGTCAGAAATTGGGTCAGGCAATCTTAAAATAGCGCTGGCAGCGAGAGGCTTGTTGGGCGGCTCATGCTCCCTAACTGGGGCCAGTGGCTACTTCTGGAATGTGAACATTCTTCGTTGTTGTCTTTGCAGCCAATGAGCTGCGAGATGACTTTCACTTCGGCTACTGCCTGTGTGCCGAGTGCCGCCAGCAGCACAAAGTGCAGCCTGGGGATATCACCATCTTCCCAATTGAGCGGCTGTACACCAAGTACGAGCCCAAGCTGAAACTGCTGGACAAGGTACTGTACTGTGCTAGACAACTAGCCTTGTCTTGTTTTGCTTGCATGAATGGAGCATCTGTGTGTGTGTGTGTGTGTGTGTGTGCGTGCGTGCGTGCGTGCGTGCTAGCGTGCGTGCGAGTGTGTGTGTGCGTGCGTGCGTGTGTGTATGTGTGTGTGTGTCAGTAGGTGAGGCAGCTTTAGAGAGAATGCATACAGCGCCTGATGCAAGGTGCCTCCCTCTCCAGAGGTCACCAGAGGTCAAGGAGCTTTTGGAGCCTTATGTTAGTCAGGTGTAATAAGCCTCATACACGACACCAAATTATGAATGATATGTTTAATATAAAGCAGCCTGCAGAAGACAAAATTTTCAGTAGAAGTCATTGTTGTCATCATCATCACAACTAGGATGCAACTGCAGTATGAAGAGGAAGAAGATGAAAAAGATAAAATGTTAACCCTTATGTTGCTGAGTTTTTTTTAGCAATGCTGACTTTTCCCCCCAGAATTTACTCCAAAAACGGTCACCGTCTTTGAAGTCAATTTTCATATTCTTCTTCACCTTCGATAAAAAAATGCTAAGAATAAAAGTTGTAGCCGAGAGAATTCTGTACACAGTGGTATGCAGCACTTGAAGGAAATTTATCATCATACCTGCATTTTATTCTCAAAATGAAATAAAACAACAACAACAACAAAACAGACCAATGAAATGCCTTTACCCTAACTTTATTATCTAATCATAACCTCCAGCAATTATCAGGCTTGATTTCTGATAGGTTACCTAGTAAAAAGAAGGACAAAAAAGGCCTCAAATCCTTACATGCACCTCAAAAGTCACCACGTACTTGCTGTGATCATGGAGTAGGGGTGTGGTTGGGAGTGGGGAAGACGCTGATCACAGTGCCTAAAAACAATCACTCTAACCTTGTTGAAAGCAAAAGATTTTCATGAGGAATTATAAGCATAACTATTTACTCATCCACAAAATGACACCAATGGAATATCTACATGTTACTACAGGTACAATGACATACTAATAAAAATGGCTGAAACTGGAAAATCACACACACACACACACACACACACGACACCACACACACGCACACACACACACAGCTTCTACCCAAGGCAACATGCAGTGTCCATAGCAGGTTGAAAACTATCTAGGAAATCAAGCAAAATCTCTACAGCAGGTTCAAAATCTCCAATCTCGAAACCGTGAGTGAGGCGCGAGTTGGTCGACTGGATGGGCTGCGAAATATTGCGACGCATACCTGATTGTTTGTTCGGTCATTAGTCCAAATACATCGTCATCGAAGAAGTAAGCGAAAATCTTGTTGGCATCGTCGCTCTCAGTGTGAACAAGTGGGCCAGTCGTCTGACAGAAGGGAGGAAGCTAAGCATCTTCGGAAGCCTGCTGTCGGAAAGAGCGTGATGCGCTTCCTGATGCACGTCTTGATCTACTTGATGATGCTCGCTCCGAAGCACTGTTCGAACTTCGACATCTTCCCGCGATCGGAATCGCTGCAATTCTGCTTCTGCCTCTGCAACATCCTCTAGCTTGAAAGGCTCGAACTCTTCGTCCGAATCCTCGCCAAACAAAAGCTCTATAAGCTATTACACGCTCATCGATGTCTTCTGACATAACTTGACGCAAAAAAAACCATCAAACTTCTGAGCGAATTTACTCGAAAACTTTGTAGAGATCGCCCATACAAACTACACATGCGCAGAAAGCTCGGGATTTCCGCTTTCCTGCTGTGGTATTTATAGATAGTTGACGTCATTTGCAAGGGAGATAAGCGCGTTCAAACTAACACACCCTCAGCGATCGAGTGCAGGCGGGACCTCCCGTGGGCCGCACACAGCGGTGAAAACAAGCTCGGCGGGAATTCCCGCCGGCCGCACGGAAAGGTTAATGTGCTGAGACCTCTCATTGGAAATCAATAAACTTGTTAATGTAGCATCATGGTTGATACCATGAGTCATCGGAGCACTTGCAAACAGCACACCTGAACTCCCAACACACCTTGGAGTGTGCCAGGAAGACAAAGCAGCCAATTTCCTGACAAGGACCTGGTGTCCCCCACTAACCTTGTAGGATTCCAAGAAAAATTAACGACCAATCAACAGAAGAGTTATCAGTGACACTTCTGCTGCTGCTACTGCTGCTGCTGCTGCTGCTGCTACTACTACTACTACAACTTCTACTACCAATTATCCTATGAACACCAAAATGGTTCACTCCTGAGCACTCTTAAGCGTAAGTTATTACATTGACGGAGTTACCTCCCATGTGTATGCTATGCTTGCTGCAAGAAACTCCATCGTTTAGACAGACAAAACTGCGCACACATCAAACACATGATCCACGATAATTATTTTTCTGTTGTTTTTTTCCTCATGGAATTCATCAGAACAATCAGCTGCAATCTTTCACCGTGAAATGCAAGCTGATGTTTGTGAATGCTTTAACTACTCGTCTCCGCTCTTATCACTTCTTCGCAGGACATTCCATTGTTGTGTTGGGACACAAGCTTGGTCTTTTCTAGCAAGTCTGTCATAGTTTTTTTGTGTCTGTATGCACGACTTCTGTGTTTTTTCTGTATGCATTCTCAGATGTTTGGTGACGGTTTTGAGTTGTTTAGGAGGAAAGACAATGCCCTCTCCCTGAAAGTTTTGGAATTGTTTGTGATCAGCAATTTGAAATTCAATCCTCTTTCTTAACCAGTCAGATGATCACTGCAATCTTGGCATACTTCACCCTGCAGTTTCATTACTGTGAAACTGGTGATGTAGCACAGTACGCTCTTGTGTACATGCCCGAGGGAGTCATCAGTTGGAGATGAAGCAGAGGTGGTGACTGTGCACAAATGGTCCAGGATGCTTGTTGTAAATGTCCCTCAGCCCGGTCACACAAAAACTGCCGTGTCGCATCGGATAAAAACTCTGATAATCTCCCCCTCCAGTTCCTCTGTGTAGATGCCTTTTGTGGTCGCACAGATTTCTCTTTTCTTGGTAGCTTTTCTTTGGCATTCCTGCCTCTCTTATTTCTTCTGTACTAGTGGTTCTGGGCTCTCGGTTTTTTTTTCCTCTTCAAACTTTCCACGTGTGGTGTCTCATTATCAGGATTCTTGGGATCAACTAATCCTGAACTTTCAGTCTTGTATTCAGCAGGTTCTTTGTGACAGTCTGCAGAGGTTGCAGCACACTGCTTCTCTTTCTTGCTGGGAGTCCAGTCTATGATCTCTCTTTTGGAGCAAGTCTCTTTGTTGTCATCGGCATCAGTGGATTGGGTACATCAAATATTGTTGGAACTGTATTCCAAAATGGTCTGAACACATGTGGCAGGCTTTGTGCAAAAACTGGGCTCTTTCACCTGCAGTTTGCAGCACTGCAGAAAGCAACCCCTGCTCTTAGACAGTCGTCTCCCAGACCTATGTGTTCTCTCTTTAAAGTTACACATTCCAAGATGTGAAAACATGAGCCATAATTGTTCTAATCTGCTCTAGGATCTCTCATGGCAGCACCACAGACAAAGGAGATGTAACTCTTTCCATGTCATCAAAGAAACTGACTGAGTGAACCATCATGGAAAGTAGGATTTTTGCTACTGCTAACCTTGACCCATATGCATGAGAGGGAAGTACTGTCCTACTAAAATCACTGTCAGGGATGCATGAGCCGAAAGGGGTGGTTCCTTCAAAAGTAACGATGTAGTAAAAACCCAAATTCTACTAGAGCCAGGACCCATGAGTACAGACGTAGTTATGGCGAGTTTAGCCACCATTGCTGTCAAGATACACGCAGAAAACACTGTATTTTGGGATGCTTGAAACCCATCCAGTGGAATAGTAAGCTGTGAACAGCTATAATTTCTCAAGGCTGTATGTTAAAGGCATCAATAGGTTGTGTAAGTTCCTACAATTTTTGACTCACATGCGAAGCAAAAGTGAGTCTATGTACTGAGCCGTTTCGTCCGTCCGTCCGTCCGTCCGTCCGTCCGGGCGTCCGTCCGTCCGTCCGTCCGGGCGTAAAAAACTTAAACGTTGGATTTTTCTCGGAGACTATTAAGTCTATCAACACCAAATGTGGCATGATGGTGTATGATGACAAGGCCTCAAACAAGAAGGGCAAAGCCCATACGACTCACATGCTTGACCTTGACCTTTATATGACCTTGACCTTCAGGTGACCTTCAAGGTCAAGGTCAAACAACTAAACCTACCAATGACATCATACACTAAGAAATGCTTTACACATTTTTTCTACCAAAATACATGTGACCTTGACCCAAGGTCAAGGTCATCCAAGGTCATGCAACACAAAGCTGTTAATTCAAGACATAGGAAGCACAATGGTGCTTATTGGCACTTTCTACCATGAGATATAGTCACTTTTAGTGGTTCACTACCCCATTTTGGTCACATTTCATAAGGGTCAAAGTGACCTTGACCTTGATGATATGTGACCAAATGTGTCTCATGATGAAAGTATAACATGTGCCCCACATAATTATTAAGTTTGAAACAGTTATCTTCCATAGTTCAGGGTCAAGGTCACTTCAAAATATGTATACAATCCAACTTTGAAGAGCTCCTGTGACCTTGACCTTGAAGCAAGGTCAACCAAACTGGTATCAAAAGATAGGGCTTGCTTTGACCTATATACCACTTGTAGCTAAGGTCGCCATTCTCAATAACGTGGGAGAAAATTGGGAAAATGTGAAAAATGACTGTTTTTGAGACCACATTTATGGCTCCTGTGACCTTGACCTTGACCTTGGGTCAAGGTCACATGTATTTTGGTAGGAAAAATGTGTAAAGCATTTCTTTGTGTACGATGTCATTGGTAGGTTTAGTTGTTTGACCTTGACCTTGAAGGTCACCTGAAGGTCAAGGTCATATAAAGGTCAAGGTCAAGCATGTGAGTCGTATGGGCTTTGCCCTTCTTGTTTAAAATGGAAGTGTGGGTTGACACATCTAAACGCCGAAGCAGCTGTTGACATTGTGTACAAAGCTAGTTTTATCTGATGCCATGAAAATCATACATTTAAATAGCATTTTTATGATGAAAACACTGTTCGGATTAAATTGCTTTATTTTTGTAAATGAGGAAATGTGTATTGATGTATGCCAGGATCTCATGAGTTGGGTAAGAAAAGTATAAGCTGAGGCTGGAGCGAGAATATACATGTATGTCAACACAAAATATGACATCGTTCACGTGCGTGTTTGATCTGCAACAGCTACAAAGGAGATAAGACAGAATAGAGACTGAACAAATCCGCTTGATTTGTTAAATGATTAAGAAATCTACAATAAATGTAGATTTCATCGCCATGAAATATAGGAAATTGCAGATGAGTTGCATGAGGATTTGCATGCGCAAATAAAAACCGCTGGCACTGAACCTCCAGGTTTTGGCATATAAAATGTTAAAAAAGATCGGGTTCGAACCCGCAACCTCTCAAGAAAAGAGGGGTGAATAAAGAATCTCTCTCTCTCTCTCTCTCTCTCTCTCTCTCTCTCTCTCTCTCTCTCTCTCTCTCTCTCTCTCCCCCCCCCCCCCCTGTCCTCCCTTCCCTTATCTCCCAGCTGTCATAGCCACCGCTCCTCTCCCGTTCCTGTAGCCAGGCTGGGGATCTGGCTGGCACTGTTCTGTCCAAGATGTCAGTTTTGATCACGTCACATGTCGCTGTTCCATCAATTGAGTATTTAGGGAGGTGCTTTTGAGAAGTTACGACCTTAAAAAAACACTTTCTCTTCAAGCCTCGATTCTGAAAATTTGATACATTCAATCGGACCTAACTTCCAGGAAGTGTGCAATATGTCAAGGAAATCCGTCCAGTAGGTTTTGAGATATCAGCCGTTAAGTCGGGACAGACAGACAGACAGACACACACACAGACAGACAGATAAAGTCTATAGGACCTCCAGTAAACCTGGAGGGATAATGCATTATCTGTATTTTAGAAAAGCAGACCACAGCCAAAGACACTTGCTTGCACATGCACACAAATACGGGATTTCCCCAGCTAGTTACTATGTACCTCTAGTCACAACTACAACCCAAATCATCGCCCATGCATAGCAAGTAACGTCTGAAGTAACTCCTGTGGTATTCCAGTGAGTAGTAAGTCTTGCTTCCTTCCTTCTCATGCATACGGGCCCTTGTGTATCCCACATACCTAGTCAGATTTTGACTCCAAGGAAAATGAAAGACCAACCAACAGTAGAGTTTTCAATGACATTACTACTACTTCTGCTGCTGCTGCTGCTGCCGCTGCCACTGTTGCTGCTGCTGGCAGTTTAAGGACCTCCTGGTAGATTTGGGCTGCTTGGCATGGCCCATGGCTGAACATCTGGAGTAGACCCACCGTGCCCTGCAGTCGGGCCTCAAGTAGATGTGGGATTAGGCAAAAAAGAATTTACTTGAATAGTGCTCATAGGGAAGATTGGTTAATGCACAGTTTGTCGTTTACCTTCAGTTTCTTTCTTGTTGAAATTATTTGTTGTTCACCCCCCAAAAAAATTAAAATCCAGTTACGGTAACTTTTGTTTCCCTTACAAGAGTCTATGTGTTCGTGGTGATTTTGTTGTCGTTCTCCTCCTCCTCCTCCTCCTCCTCCTCCTCCTCCTCCTCCTCCTCCTCCTCCTCCTCCTCCTCCTCCTCCTCCTCCTCCTCCTCCTCCTCCTCCTCCTCCTCCACACACACCCCACAATCCTCCCTCCTCCCTATTCTCTCTCCCTCCCTTTTCTCTCTCCCTCCCCCTTCCTCCCCTCTCTCCTTCCTTCTTTCTTTCCTTCTTTCCTTCCTTTCTCCTCCCTCACCTCTTCCTCCTCCTTCTTCTCCCCCCCAACCCCCTTCATCATCATCATCATCATCATTTTCCCACCTGTTGCAGGAGGACTACAGTGTGGACGAGGTGGTGCAGTTTCTACAGAACAACCACTTCCCCCTGGTGGGCGAGTACAACTCCAAGACCAACAAGTTCTATGATGAGCGGCGCCCTCTGTGTCTGGTTTTCTACACTGTCGACTGGTCCTTTGACCACAGAGAAGGTTGGAACCTTATCTGTATGTGTGTTTGTGTGTCTCTCTCTGTGCCTGCATGCATGTGTGTGTGTTCCAGTGAATATGTGTGCTCCAGTAAATGTGTGTGTACCAGTAAATGTGTGTGTGCCAGTAAATGTGTGTATACCAGTAAGTGTGTGTGTACCAGTAAGTGTGTGTACCAGTAAGTGTGTGTACCAGTAATTGTGTGTGTTCCAGTAAGTGTGTATGTACCAGTAAATGTGTGTGTACCAGTAAGTGTGTGTGTGTAGTGGTAAGTGTGTGTGTTCCAGTAAGTGTGTGTGTTCCAGTAAGTGTGTGTACAGTAAATGTGTGTGTTCCAGTAAATGTGTGTATACCAGTAAGTGTGTGTGTACCAGTAAGTGTGTGTGTACCAGTAAGTGTGTGTGTAGCAGTAAATGTGTGTGTTCCAGGGAATGAGTGTGTTCCAGTGAATGTGTGTGTACCAGTAAATGTGCGTGTACCAGTAAGTGTGTGTGTACCAGTAAGTGTGTGTAGCGGTAAGTGTGTGTACCAGTAAGTGCGTGTGTAGCAGCAAATGTGTGTGTAGCAGCAAATGTGTGTGTAGCAGTAAATGTGTGTGTAGCAGCAAATGTGTGTGTAGCAATAAATGTGTGTGTAGCAGTAAATGTGTGTGTAGCGGTAAGTGTGTGTGTAGCAGTAAATGTGTGTGCTCCAGTAAGTGTGTGTGTACCAACAAATGTGTGTGTGGCAGTAAATGTGTGTGTAGCAGCAAATGTGTGTGTTCCAGTAAATATGTGTGTAGCAGTAAATGTGTGTGTAGCAGTAAATGTGTATGTAGCAGTAAATGTGTGTGTAGCAGCAAATGTGTGTGTAGCAGCAAATGTGTGTGTAGCAGTAAATGTGTGTGTAGCAGCAAATGTGTGTGTAGCAATAAATGTGTGTGTAGCAGTAAATGTGTGTGTAGCGGTAAGTGTGTGTGTAGCAGTAAATGTGTGTGCTCCAGTAAGTGTGTGTGTACCAGCAAATGTGTGTGTAGCAGCAAATGTGTGTGTTCCAGTAAATATGTGTGTAGCAGTAAATGTGTGTGTAGCAGTAAATGTGTATGTAGCAGTAAATGTGTGTGTAGCAGCAAATGTGTGTGTAGCAATAAATGTGTGTGTAGCAGTAAATGTGTGTGTAGCGGTAAGTGTGTGTGTAGCAGTAAATGCGTGTGTACCAGTAAGTGTGTGTGTAGATAGGGGGTCAAAAGACCTTTCTCTCACTTGTGGAGTACCGCAGGGATCAATCTTGGGACCTCTCCTGTATTCAATTTACACGCAACCCCTGAGCGAGCGCATCGACCAACACGGCATCCCTCACCATCTATTCGCCGACGACACTATGATCTACATGGCTTCCAAACCAGATCATGAAGCCTTCGCGGTGAACAAGTCCACAATGCAAAACTGCTGTAGTGACATCAAGGAATGGATGTTGGCCAATCACCTCAAACTCAATGAAGACAAGACTGAAGTGATTCTCATTGGTAGGGAAAAAAGCAGGCAATTGATCAGAGAAACACATATTAACATAGCGGGGGCGAACATAGCATTTGCCACAAGTGCGAAATATCTCGGGGTCATGTTAGATCAAAACTTGTCACCAGACCCCCAAATTCGTAAAATCATCTCCTCAGGCTACATGCACCTACACCGCATTTGGAGTATCAGGGATTGTCTGACTGAAAAGACTGCAGCAGCCCTGGTGGTGACTCTTGTGTTGTCCCATCTTGATTACTGCAACAGTCTGATGACTGCTGCAACCAACGGTCAATTGCAGAAACTTCAGCGTCTTCAGAATTCTGCAGCTAGGGTAGTGAAGCGACTGCCGAGGTGGGCTCGCATAACCCCTGTTCTCAGTGACCTTCATTGGCTTCCAGTTCGCCAACGGGTGGAATTTAAGACCCTCTCCATCGTGTTTAAGTGTGAAACTGGTGAAGCCCCAACCTACCTCGGAGAACTCCTTAGACCTCACAACCCCACAAGGAATCTCCGTTCCTCAAAAAGAAGACTATTGATTGTCCCACAAACAAGGTTGCGGAGCTTCGGTGACCGCTCCTTCAGCGTTGTTGGACCGAGACTCTGGAACCAACTTCCTGAGGGTCTGAGGGTTAGTCCATCCTTGGCCGCATTTAAAACTGGCCTCAAAACTTTTTTATTTCGTCTTGTCGCGCCATGAGCCTGTTTATCGTGATAATGGCGCAGTAAAAATGAAAATACATACATGCATACATACATAGTGGTAAGTGTGTATGTTCCAGTAAGTGTGTGTACAGTAAATGTGTGTGTACCAGTAAATGTGTGTGTTCCAGTGAATGTGTGTGTAGCAGTAAATGTGCGTGTACCAGTAAGTGTGTGTGTACCAGTAAGTGTGTGTAGTGGTAAGTGTGTGTACCAGTAAGTGTGTGTGTAGCAGTAAATGTGTGTGCTCCAATAAGTGTGTGTGTACCAGCAAATGTGTGTGTACCAGCAAATGTGTGTGTAGCAGTAAATGTGTGTGTAGCAGTAAATGTGTGTGTAGCAGGAAATGTGTGTATAGCAGTTAATGTGTGTGCGTAGCAGTAAATGTGTGTGTAGCAGTGAATGTGTGTCTGTAGCAGTAAATGTGTGTGTAGCAGTGAATATGTGTGTGTAGCAGTAAATGTGTGTGTAGCAGTAAATGTGTGTGTTGCAGTAAATGTGGGTGTAGCAGTAGCTAAGTGTTTGTGTAGCACTAAGTGTGTGTGTAGCAGTAAATGTGTGTGTAGCAGTAAATGTGTGTGTTCTAGTAAAGGCGTGTGTGTGTGTAGCAGTAAATGTGTGTGTAGCGGTAAGTGTGTGTGTAGCAATAAATGTGTGTGTAGCAGTAAATTTGGGTGTAGCAGTAAATGTGTGTGTGTAGCAGCAAATGTGTGTGTAGCTGTAAATGTGTGTGTAGCAGCAAATGTGTGTGTCCCAGCAAACGTGTGTGTAGCAGCAAATGTGTGTGTAGCAGCAAACGTGTGTGTAGCAGTAAGTGCGTGTGTAGCAGCAAATGTGTGTGTAGAAGTAAGTGCGTGTGTAGCAGCAAATGTGTGTGTAGCAGTAAATGTGTGTATCAGTAAATGTGTGTGTAGCAGCAAATGTGTGTGTTCCAGCAAACGTGTGTTTAGCAGCAAATGTGTGTGTAGCAGTAAATGTGTGTGTAGCAGTAAATGTGTGTGTAGCAGCAAATGTGTGTGTAGCAGCAAATGTGTGTGTAGCAGCAAATGTGTGTGTAGCAGCAAATGTGTGTGTACCAGCAAACGTGTGTGTAGCAGTAAATGTGTGTATAGCAGTCAGACCTGCCAAATGCTACGCTTTAGGCGTAGCATGCTACGCTTTCGACATGCTTGCTATGCTGCTGCTACGCTTGTCCATAAAAACTACGCTTTTCCCGCGTGCTTGAACTTTTGACCGCGATGGAGAATCTCCTCTCTCTCCCCCCCCCTCGCTTTCACACCGCCAGCGCAGCCTTATCTCTCTCTCCCCCCCCCCTTTCACGCCACCGGGTCAGCTTATCGCGCCAACCTCACAGCCTTATCTCTCCCCACCCCCCACCCCCCACCCCCGCTACGCCTATTCCTTCAATGCTACTCCAAATAGCTCTGGATGCTACTCTTTGGCATGATGGTGGGTTGGCAGGTCTGAGCAGTAAATGTGTGTGTAGCAGTAAATGTGTGTGTAGCAGTAAGTGCGTGTGTAGGACCAAATGTGTGTGTAGCAGCAAATGTGTGTGTAGCAGTAAATGTGTGTGTAGCAGTAAGTGCGAGTGTAGCAGCAAATGTGTGTGTAGCAGCAAATGTGTGTGTAGCAGCAAATGTGTGTGTAGCAGTAAGTGCGTGTGTAGCAGTAAATGTGTGTGTAGCAGTAAGTGCATGTGTAGCAGCAAATGTGTGTGTAGCAGCAAATGTGTGTGTAGCAGCAAATGTGTGTGTAACAGTAAATGTGTGTGCTCCAATAAGTGTGTGTGTACCAGCAAATGTGTGTGTAGCAGCAAATGTGTGTGTAGCAGTAAATGTGTGTGTAGCAGCAAATGTGTGTGTAGCAGTAAATGTGTGTGTAGCAGGAAATGTGTGTGTAGCAGTAAATGTGTGTGTAGCAGGAAATGTTTGTGTAGTGTACGTGTAGCAGTAAGTGTGTGTGTACCAGCAAATGTGTGTGTAGCAGTAAGTGCGTGTGTAGCAGTAAATGTGTGTGTAGCAGCAAATGTGTGTGTAGCAGTAAGTGCGTGTGTAGCAGTAAATGTGTGTGTAGCAGGAAATGTGTGTGTAGTGTACGTGTAGCATTAAGTGTGTGTGTGCCAGTAAGTGTGTGTGTACCAGTAAATGTGTGTGTTGCAGTAAATGTGAGTTCCAGCAAATGTGTGTGTAGCAGTAAATGTGTGTGTAGCAGTAAGTGTGTGTGTAGCAGTAAATGTGTGTGTTCTAGTAAAGGCGTGTGTGTGTAGCAGTAAATGTGTGTGTAGCGGTTAGTGTGTGTGTAGCAATAAATGTGTGTGTAGCAGTAAATGTGTGTGTAGCAAAAAATGTGTGTGTAGCAGTAAATGTGTGTGTAGCAGCAAATGTGTGTGTAGCTGTAAATGTGTGTGTAGCAGCAAATGTGTATGTACCAGCAAACGTGTGTGTAGCAGTAAGTGCATGTGTAGCAGCAAATGTGTGTGTAGCAATAAGCGCGTGTGTAGCAGCAAATGTGTGTGTAGCAGTAAATGTGTGTAGCAGTAAATGTGTGTGTAGCAGCAAATGTGTGTGTTCCAGCAAATGTGTGTGTACCAGCAAATGTGTGTGTAGCAGTAAATGTGTGTGTAGCAGCAAATGTGTGTGTACCAGCAAATGTGTGTGTAGCAGCAAATGTGTGTGTACCAGCAAATGTGTGTGTAGCAGTAAATGTGTGTATAGCAGCAAATGTGTGTGTAGCAGTAAATGTGTGTGTAGCAGTAAGTGCGTGTGTAGCAGCAAATGTGTGTGTAGCAGTAAATGTGTGTGTAGCAGTGGGTGCGTGTGTAGCAGCAAATGTGTGTGTAGCAGTAAGTGCGTGTGTAGCAGCAAATGTGTGTGTAGCAGCAAATGTGTGTGTAGCAGCAAATGTGTGTGTAGCAGTAAGTGCGTGTGTAGCAGTAAATGTGTGTGTAGCAGTAAGTGCGTGTATAACAGCAAATGTGTGTGTA